>NJDC01007956.1:0-14333 GCA_002245475.1 Calephelis virginiensis | reverse complement strand
TTAAAAAGTTGTGCCCTGAGTCTAACTGCTGTCAAACTTGATCGTCTCTTGATTGTGTTAACATGGCACTCTTTTGGAACTTAATCTTACTGTCGAGAGCTTATTTTTAATAGAAATACCTGTTACTAAATGTGACTTGCTGACTGAATCACTCTACTCTGGACTCTCAACACCACAATTTAATAAATAGTCTAAAAGAAAGATCTTCGCAACGCGCGTAACCAGTTTTTCTTGTCAAATACGAGAGCAAGCATGGCTATTCCGATTTCTGAGCGCAGATCCGGTAGAGTCGGTAGAGATACCGCATTCTAGGGTGATTCAGCAGTTGGGAATGTGAAAGCGAGGGCTCCCACGGCCAGCGGTCGCCGCCAGACTTAACGGTGCCACCTGGAGCTGCATGTTACAAAAGGATTTAAAATATTAAGAAGGTTGTACATGTTTGTAGGTTTGTTTAATTATTATAACTACCAATTATTAATGTAACATGTTTAACAAATATTCTGTTGCGAATTTTGGTGTCTCTTATTTTTAAAACATTTGGAAGTTTAAGCATGGTATACAGTATAATATGCGTGATCGTACCAATTGTTTCCTCACTTACTGCAGCAGGTCACAGCGGATTCTCTGGTCCTTACTCAGCACCTACCGTAATCTGTACCGTAGCTATGGCCAGTGGCCTACAACTTTCCTTTATACCTACTAACAACTACCAAACTATCAACTATAATTCGCAATCCCGACTCTCTATAATTGTTGTGCTTTCTTATAATTTTGTATAAGTATAGTCATAAGACTTGTTTCAACTTAGGACAGATTGATACATATGTGTGTTTTATTTTATTTACTTTTCGTTTGTTACATCGGCTGTCAGTTCGCTGTGTTTCAAATATCCGAAACTAGCAAGGCCTCGTCTCTATATAGAATAACAAATTGTATAAAAAACTTTTGAGAAAGTGTAAGGAAACAATAAAATGATAATAGTGCAGTTCACAGTAAGGCCCCATAAGCCCCGTCTTCGGTGTGGAGCCCTCCATCATGAGGAATTAAGCGGTGACACCTCGCCCCGTGCCGTCACTTAAGCCGTCCCGCTGCGCTTAGCCCCTACCGCTGTTACCCGTATCGTCGCGACCTACCAAATTTTTCTAAATAACTGTCTTTTCGTATTTTCATTTCTTTACATTTGCCTGTTCTTCTAAGAACCTATCAGATACGAAGCTAAATTCTTTTTGACGTCTAAATCCTTGATTTGATTTTTAAGCTAAAATCCAACAGTATTCAGGTACCGTAGCCGCACGCAGTTGATAGTTCGCGTCGTAGGAGACCGCGCGTCATGAATATTTCCTAAATATTTTAAGGACCACAGTGACACTTGTCGTTTTCCTTAGGTCGTTTAGATAAATGGCCGTAACTCTTCAGTACGATTGATAGGAAGAGGATGTAGGTAATATTTTAGGTTGTGACAAGTTCTACGTGGTTCGAGTCGTTAGCATTTCCATGTTTATCAACAGCTCTGTATCGAGAGTGGAACCATATTTCAGTAGTAGGGGCGTGGGGCGCGGGCAAGCGGGTCGGGCGAAGCGAGAGTCAAACAACAACTGAAGTGAATATATTTACATTTCATATCAGTTACATCGAGATATCTTCATAACAAAGTAAGAACAGAAGAGGGCGGAGGCCACCGCCCTCACCATTACATACTCGTATTAAGAAACTTCTAGTTGAATCGGTGATTTCCAAAACCATACCTGATATAAGAAACATGTGGGAATTTAGAAATTACTGATTGGCGTCTATCCTTCTTATCGCAATTGAGTCTAAATACGCGATACATAAAGTTTTTTATGGCTGAGGTGTTACGCGAATTGTGCCAGTCTACCGGTTAGCCTGCCCTTCGGACCGGAGCATGACTCTGCCATTACGGCAGCAGAAATAGGTAAGGCGGTGGATACCTACCAAGTCGGGTTGCAGCACGACACTGTTCTAAACATAGCTTTAGGATGTGTGCTAATAGAGTCCTTGTTGGCAATTATCTGTTTAACCTTTGCTCGCCTCTCATGAACCGCGTGGCAGGAGATCAGGAAATCGGACCTACACGGCGGAAGTTATACTATAATTCTTCTATTACCATCAGGGGACTTGTGTGCTTGTTAGCTGATCGCTCACATAGAAGAAAATAGAAAGTCATGCTAGGGTCTCAAGTACAGCGGTAGCCTCCTTCCTCCAGCTCATTCAGTGAGGTTTGACGGCAACAAGGAAGTAAACACTTGACATACTCATTTCTTCATGAAAACTCCACTTGTGCACTTAGAGTGAAAAAAATTGTATAAAATTCGATAAAAATTGACTATTTAGATTTTACTCGTAATACTTATACTTACAAAATTTAATAATAACAAAAACTACGACCACTTTTTCTCTCGAGGGCGCCAAATTTCTACGAGTTTTTGTCGGTTAAGTAGTACCTAGTCATGATTTTCCTCAGAAATTAATTTACCAAGGGCTTGCCAGTTAATACAATATTTTAGCAACTTCGCCTATCTGGAGAAATAATTTAGCATGTTTAGCATTTTCAACAACAAGACGGGTGTTACCTAGACGTGTCTGTGTGTATGGGCGCGTGTCCGTCGGTGGCAGCGTACTTAACTTACTTTTCAACGGATAGACCGAATTCGAAGCGGACAGATATTTTTTTTTAGAGCTGACGTAATCGAGATGGTGTTTATTTACATAAAATATAGGGTGTGTCGGTGGTAGTTGATTTTTTTTTTTAATTTTAGTCATATCTATTATAGGTGGTCGTCGCCTCTGTGGTCTAGCGGTCCGGGTGTTGGACTTGACTGCATGAGGTCCGGGGTTCGAATCCCGGGTCGGCCAACAAAAAGAAAATTGGATTTTTCCAATTTTCTAATAAAAAAAATGTTGGTCGGGATTGGAATTGTGCCCGGTTGGCGATAGGCTTGCCACCTATCATATTGTAGGACTTAGTATCTTCGGCTAGTCGTGGGTGCCTTGGTTGTACCTCTGCCTACCTCTTCGGGGATATGGGCGTGAAGATACTTTTTTTTTATAGGTTTATATCAGGTTGGAAATGTTAAAAATTGCTTGGCCCCAATTAGTATCGAAATTCTTGACGCGATACTTGTTACCGAGTAAGTATGTCGGTGGTGGGACCGTGGGAGGCGCTTGCGGCCAAATCTGGCCAATTACAACAGCCGTGGAATATTGCACATATTTATACACAAGTCCTCCACCCAACAGGATATGATATTATGTCTGGCGGCTTTGCGGTTGCATGAGCTGCGGCTACACTATAAATTACAAACACGTAACATTTGTTTTTTTTTCATAAGACTCTAAATAGATGCAGACTACCCAGAACCATAAGGTATTTGCCGAAGCGTCATAAAGATACAAAATTAAATTTAAACCTTGGCCAAATCATCCGTCCATTTATGAAAAAATCTTCTGTTTTTTAAAATGATTTATCTACTGACTTGAACAGGTTCGATCGTTTCAATACGGATCTGACAATTTACACTACACCAACAAAGTTTTCAATGTATTGTCACAGCCCATTTCTTTAGTAGGTAAATATAATAATATCAGGTAATATTGTATTTGGTGGGAAAATTTTGTGTTTGGTAAGAAGCGTTGTTGTACGTGGGTCCATGTACCGAAGCGTAATTCGTTTAAGCCCATCCCGTGTTGTGCGTGCTGCGTGCTGCGTGCTGGCTACCGACTCGGTGTCACGTCCAGCACGCTGTCGTCACATTAAAATACAATAACAGTCTGCATTTTACTTTATTTAGATTTTTTTAATTTATTTAATGTTAAAACAACTAATACATCAATAAATGCTCAACTTAAACTACTAAGAGTTTGTGTGTAATGCTACATTCGGACATTCACTTAAAAATATTTTTTTTTTAATTTGTACTTAATATTATTATTGGATATGGACATTTTCATGAGAGGATCCATATTATTCAATGAGCGAGGTATCTACTAAATACTTCGTCGTACGCTTTCCGTAGATGTTTTGAGCATGAAGTATAACCAGTTTACGTTTAGTTATCTGACGAGTTAGTACAGGGTGTTCTATTTCTTACTGGATCTCCTCATTAAAGAAATTTTCTTTTAGTACATAAAAAAAGTGTGTGTGTACTTATGTACACGCGTTAGAAATTATACTTCTTCGACGTAATAAGATAAAAATATTTTTAAAAACTAAAATGTTATCTATAGCTAACTTCATAGCTAACTTCATCATGTCGGTTTTTCGTGACGGTGTGCGCGCGCATCGTAAAAATTTACCCTCATCATTATTTCCTAACGCGCCAAAAGAAGTATAACTTCAAAAATTGTCTTTAGCGACACTGGTAAGACGGATGTAATCTGTGAAATAAATCCATGTAATTTGTGGTGCACTCAACTAGCGTTCTCTTAATTACAACTTGTTTTAACAATTGGATTTGCAACTTTAATATTGCATCAAAATAAGATTTGTATATTCTACCATAGCTCGATATTCCATATGATATCACAGAATCTGCTATTGCATTGTACAACATGAAGCGGACTTTATACGGAATACCGTTCTTAAAATTTGAAAGTTAGCCAGTATAGATCGTAGTTTGTTATTTACATGTTCGATATGTGAAGCCCAGTTAAATTTTTGATCTATATATAAACCTAGGTAAACATGTGTTTTTACAACCTGGATTGCAGGGCAACCACACAATACATTATGAAGGTTACTATGAAGACATGAATGTGTATGTCCTAAAATTCTTATTGCACATTTGGATTTTTAATATGGAGACTTTTTGTGCAATGTCTTTGTCTTTTCCATGTTAATAACTAAACCTACGTCGTAACACCATTTACTTAAATTATTAAAATCACTTTGTAATTTTTTAACAGCACCGTTAACGTCCTTTGACGCTACGAGAAGGCATGTCTCATCTGCAAATTGATACATTTTTGAGAATTTCATATTGCTATCCATTTTATTGACATATAATAAAAAAATGCAATGGTCTTAATACAGAACCTTGAGCCGTACCGTATGAAATATTAATGGTCCTGCTAATGTCCTTATCTATCCTTACTACATAAAATCTATTTTTTAAATAGTTTTTACACCATTCAAGCAATGGTCCATGTCTTCCAGAATCATGTAATTTACTAACTAATAATTTATGGTTTGGAGTGTCAAAAGCGCGAGAAAAGTCAATGATTATGTACACATAATTTAGGAAGAAAGTTATAATCAACACATTCGGCCAATTATTACACATTTATCTTATTAATCAATTGTCATCTCAAAAATCATCTACCCAACATGGGTATCAAACGAAAAAATATATAATCAAAATATATGCCAAAAATGATCCCATTAATCTGATGTGCATATAGTGCTAGCTGAACTTGAGTCTAGAGGCGCATGCAATAATCTTATTCCAATACCCATTCAGAACATAATATATCTTGCTTTGTGTACATATATATAAATGACTTACCTTATCATATAAGGGATATCCACGATATTGTATTGTTCGCGCATGACACTTCACTTATATTTAAAGTGCAAAGACAATTAGGTAAGTATGACGAAGTGAACAATGCGATAACCAAAGGTGTACATTGGTTCACAGTTAACAATCTTCTTTTAAATGGTAATACGACGAAACGTATTAGATTTTCAATGCCCAATGTTAGGCTAGTAGATTCCAATGTACAACTAAATGGATCTAAACTGGATCTGGTTGAATCCACTGTCTTTTTAGGCATCACATTTGATAATAAATTACAATGGGGCCCTCATATTGAGAAACTGGCAAATAGGCTTAGTTCAGCAGCATTTGCAGTAAAAAAATAACATTAACAGATGTTGAAACTGCCGGAATAGTGTATTTTAGCTATTTTCATAGTTTAATGTCTTATGGGATACTTCTTTGGGGAAATTCTGTAGATATAAATACTATATTTGTATTACAAAAAAGAACTATTATAGCTATTTATATTCTTAATGTAAGGGATTCCCTGCGTGAAAAATTCAAAGAAATAAATATTTTAACCTTCAGTTTTCAATACATTTATGAGAATTTAATGTAGGTTAGAAAAAAGGCTATGTATTTTTACAACAAAATGTGATGTTCACAATGTAAATACGAGGGATAAAAATAATCTAGCCGTATACAAAACTTGTCTTCATAAAATTAGTAAATCCTTTTTCGGTCAATGTATAAGCTGCCCATTGGTATTAGAGGTCCTTTAAATAAGTTTAAAAAATGTATAAAAGCAAAATTATACGGTCTCAGAGTATTTAACGTATAGTTCTCTTACTAGGTAGTCTGTGGAGTGTTTGGAAGATGATCATGGTTGGGGATAGAGATTTCAATCTCCCACTGCAATTTGTTATGTGATTTGTTGTACCTTTTATTTAAGTTAAAATCAGATTGTAATTTGTATTTTTAATCTAGTTTATATTGTGAATATTATTATTGAAAACAGACAAACCCGCTGAGTTTCTTTCGTTCACAGTGTGAGGCCGCGATTCCGATCCGGTGGTAGTTGATAAAATTGTCGACGCGTACAAATACCACTTGTATGGTTCAAGTGAATATAGATTATCCTGATTCTGATTCTGAATGTAATGCGTGTTAAACTACGCAATTTACTTATACGTTATTCCAATCATGTTTTTTTCGTTCAAATCGTAAGTTACAACAATTTGTCATTATATTTGACGTTATAATGGACACGAGCAGCTCATTAGAACCGGCAGAAAAAAAATAAAAAAGTCAGGAACGTTCATTATCTCATCAGCGCTCTCCACCAAATTGCACCCCTTGCTCCTTCTCCTCACGCTGGTTTTGCGCTAAATAGCCGGTTGGTTATATCCCCTTTTCTATCCTAGAGCGTATCTTGTCCCTCAAAAATCGTGCCCCTGGTACAGAACCCGTTTGACCAGAGACAGGCAGGGCCTGGCTGGGTTCAACTTCAAGTTCAAGGTTTATTCTCCTACTGTTTATGTTAGTAATTTTCAAAAAATATAAAATTAACGGTTTTTTATAAATTCTTCAAAAAATATTATAGGTATATACAATTTTCCTGACAAAGTTATTGGTTTTTGGGTTATTTCACTTTGAAACTTTTATTTTTGCATTTGACAAATAAAAGTTGACCTTCATTGAGTTGTTACATAGTTTGTTTCCGTCTTAATCGACCATTAGTTGATTATTTTATTTGTTTTCTTTTCGAAGCTTTATTTAATGTGTATAGTTTATTTAATAAAATACTTTCTTGCTTTTTGAGTTATTCTCGAACAACAGCATAAAAACAACGTAACTAATTTTATTGTTTAAAAAAAATAATGTCACTGCGGATAAGTCGATAAGTGTTTATTTGCCGAAGAAAATGTATGGAACCAAATTTTCTTTAAATTATTCGATCTATACATTGCCGTAATTTACTTTAAATGAAAAACATCCATCCTTAAGATAAGGAGGATGCCATCAACCCTATAAGTAAAAAACAACCATCGCCAGAACTTATGGCGTTGGCTGCTTTGTTAGAGGCTCTTCAGAACCGAAATACAATTTTTATTGAAAATCCTTGCTGCTAGACAAAATTATGTAGTTTAGTCGGGGTTCGCGTCTAAGCAATTGGCTAAATGAAATTCTGAAAGGTAGCTGTACGTAAACATGACACATGTCGGATCTCTCCCACGGAGCAGCCGCCGGCGCTGGCAACACGTGCACATAGCGCCACCGTGAGTAACGCGACCTCCGAATACCACCACATCACGCTATTACTACTTCGTTCGGACAAGTGCGAGGCCGACGCCAGGCAGCACACGGTTCCGTAGCTTCAAAAAATAGTTTGTTACTCTAGAGCACAGAGAGCTGCTTAAGATAAAAAAAATGCTCAATTAGGTACCCTACTAGTTTGTTATTTACACAATAGAGACTCCGCCAGAACTACGTAAAATTGACTACAGAAACTCACCAGGCCCTCCTACAATCCCGAGATTACAATACTCTAAACAAAAAAGAAAAAGAATAATCAAAAGTCTTTTACCCCAATTTTTATCTCCATACTACATATAAGTACGAATGAAAAACAGCTATTTACCTTAAACATAGATGACGAAAAATGAGGCCCTTTAGGTAATTTAAGTAAAAAAAGTCAATCCAAGCAAGAAATATGCTGGTCGCCAAAATAAAGGCGTAATCTGGATGGAGTCCGCTGGAAATAGCAAAACATGTTTGTATTAAATAAGTTTCTAGATACTGAATTTATCATTGAAATTCAGTAAGTTTCATTAAATAAATTAAATTCAGTCAAGCAAGTCATTTTGACATGTTTTTGATTCTGTTATTGAGAAACCAATGTTAATTTTATAAAACAGATATATATTATTTGGCATGAGCCACAACATAAAACCGTTGCTAGATTGGGATTATTTAATTAGGCTTCAGTTTTTGTGCAAAATTTTATATTTCTGATTTTCAAAAAACGAAGAAACCCTAAATGATGGTATTTGTCTAAACATGTATTGCTGCGAATTTAGAGATCCAGCTACCTGAGTCAAACCGGAAGAGTGAATCACAGTTCCTAGTAAATATTAAATCACTTCCGCACCTATTATGTCGTACGCCAAATGTAATGCGAAAATTGCAAAAACGTTAGTAACGGTTAGCAGTGGATAGCTTTTGGACCAAGTTCAAATTGTGAAAGGAAGGAAAGTGAATCAATGCTGCCATCATCATGTTCCGCTTTGGAGCAATAGTTACTGCTAGACCAAAGGTTCCCAAACTTTGAAAATCAGCTATTTTGTAGCATCCCCCTTTTTCCATCTCAAAAAAACTCAATAGCTATATACCTACATAAAATAAAATTATAGACGAATGCATTTTGTACATTAAAGACATTTTAAAAAAATTGGTGCCGGCGACTAAAAATTTTGAGTTTTTGTCTATCTGCGTGTATCCCGATCGCGGTTTACGCCGAACCTACTGAAATGATCGTAACGAAATTTTGCAAGTACGTACTTTATGTTTCGAGGAAAGATATTATATTTTTACTTTTATTCCGTTTACTAAATGAGTTCCCATGGGATTAAGGTCAAAATGTAAATTGGGCTATACTTTCACTACTAACTAGTACTAAGTAAGTAAGTAGTAGTAAGTAGGGTAGTTTCAGTACTTCATAGTCCGCGCTTGGTAGGAATTTTATTCTAGGCACAATTTATTTATATACATACATTTGTCCTTTTCACAGCACATTGAAAGGCATCTTGTACAAAAAAAGATTATAGCTATTCTTAGAACAAACTAAATATAAATATAATAAATATATGAAAAATAACATAGGTACAATTATCATTATTGAAAACATCTTTGTAGGATACAGATTTGTTATTGTTAACGAAAAGTAATGTTTTTTATATATTTTCATAGTAGTTAAGTATACAAATACCGTCGCTAAAGCTTTAAAAATAATAAGTGTTCACTGTATAAATGTAAAATACGACATAATTAATATAAACTGATAAATAGACATAACATGGTACGATGATTTTAATTTACATGAATTTTAAGATATCATAAATATGGTATCATGCCCATCATCTTAATGCTTGGCGATCCACAACTTTACTATTCTGTAGACATTCCACTTCTGAAGACAACACCTTTGTGGAATCAACTACCGAGGACGATATTTCCAAATGAATATGACTTAGGAACTTTCAAGAAAAGAACGTACTCATTCCCTAAAGGTCAGCAACGCATCTGTGCTACTCCTGATGCTGCGGATGTCCGTCGGCGGTGGTGATCACTTTCTATCAGGTGACCCACTTGCTCGTTTGCATTCTCTTATAATATATTTAGCTGAAGTTTAAAATTACCAATCGCCCCCTAAAATAACATCAGCACCCCCAAATTTTGTCATGGTCCCTTAAATGCCCCCTTCTAGGTCTCCAGCGCCCACAAGGGCACTCCCTTATTTTTTGTTATCGCCTACTTTGAGAAACACTGTTCGACTAAACAGTTTCTACGAAACTGCTTTGAACATTTCTTTTTGTCGGAATTTCAAAAGGAGACTAAATCGCCAGTTAGAAGGCTAGACCGTATGTATATTTTACGCAGAAGATTTTTCTATTGTTTGAATAAAATATACCAATTCTGGCCTCAGACCTCAAAGTCATTATTGGTCATAAAATCAGGACCAGAAAGATGATAACTTACAAAACTAATTTATAAGATTCATGAATCATTAATGGTGATTAATGTGAACTCTGAGACTGATTTCACGAAATTAAATCTGTTTCCATAGAACGAGGTCAAGCTGCGTCACCGACCGCGATATTAAAAAAATGGTGCAGATGACTAAAATGGGCAGTGAAATACATTTTTTGAATTTTTTTGTCTGTCTGTGTTCTACTAAAACGATTGTAACTAATTTCGGTACATAAGTACATATGTTCTGAATTCCGATGAACTTACATACTATCTTTTTATCTGGTTTACCTGCTAAAAGGTGGTGGGAAGACCTTTGCAGAATTGACCACCTTCTTTTCTGTGCCAGGCAGCTCGTAAAAGACGAGCATAGGCTAACCGTCACTAACACCGTGATACCGAGTGGTAAAGTTTCACAGCAAATCGTCCGGATTGGTACCACCACCTTACCTATTCCAGCCGCCATAACTTCTGTGCTTGCCGTTCGTATTCCGGATCGGAGTGTAAGGTAGCCGGTAAACTTTATTTTGCTCGAGGTTTGCTGTTCTACCGGTCTCTGATTGGCAACGCACCATTACCAGCTTTGGTGGCTCTAGGTGGCGTAAACTTGTTACCATCAGGAAATCCATCTGCTTGTTTGCCTTCCAATGTCATAAAAAAAATTCGTCTGTAATTCAATAACTAATCTTAGGGGAGACGGGGGGAATAAGAGTGACTCTCAGGTAATGGCTAGAGGTGAGGCGTAGTAAATACTAGAACAGATCAGAAGATTAGGTATTTTCGGAGACT
Source organism: Calephelis virginiensis (assembly GCA_002245475.1). Classification (NCBI taxonomy): domain Eukaryota; kingdom Metazoa; phylum Arthropoda; class Insecta; order Lepidoptera; family Riodinidae; genus Calephelis; species Calephelis virginiensis. The sequence goes on along the minus strand of NJDC01007956.1, from coordinate 3,297 downwards.
AGGCCGCACCTATTCCACACTGTTAAAAATTTCGGTAGTAATTTTACAAAAAAAGTATTGGAAGTTTTTACGCACAACAATAAAGTAATAATATAATTCCGTGTTGTAAATTTACTACACAATTAATTTCAACTCAATTTCGAAAAATTACAAACCATTTGTGGAAATTTACCAAACGATTATCGGAAATTCGCTGATTCGCTGAAAATGCATTGTAATTTCAAAATTATATATTGTAAATTTACTACACAATAAATTTCGACTCAATATTGAAATATTACTAAATATTTGTTGAAGTTTACCAAACGACTATCATAAATTCGCTAAGCAAAATTACTATTTTTGTATTATATTTTACCAAACAAATTCTGTGGATAGTGGTTTATAATTTTAAAATTATGTATTATAAATTTACAACGCAATTAATTTCACCTCAGTTTAAAAAAATTCAAAACATTTTTAAAAATATACGAAACGGCTATCGAAAATTACAATACATATAAGATTATCACAAAAAGTTTCCAAAATTACAACTCACTATAGTAAGTTCCATCACATGTCTTGTAATTTTACTCGAATTGTGTCATGTTTTGTATTACTATACGTTGATTTGGAATTTTGCTCATATTTGTTTTGTAAAACGATTGTAATTTTACAAAAAATTTTAACAGTGCAATTTTCGCAAGACTTAGTCCACCTAATCTCGTGTACCTACCTCATATTCGCTCGATGACAGTTTCATACGTTCATATTACTCTGTCTCACTCACACGTATTTTGATTTATATCTGCTATCTTGCTCTAGACAGGTGGAAACGAGACGACGCAATCACTACATATTACAAATGTTATTTACAAGAATAATTTATTATATAATTAGAAATAGTTAAAATCGAGCGGGCCGTTACGTCACAAGTACATACATACAGACATGACCGACTTAAATATCGCTAAATTTTATGTAAAACTAGTTAAATGATGTGTAGTGTTTTATAAAACTGTTTATCACTTACCAAAATATAATTTTAAAATTTAACTTTTAAATTGTTTGGATTATTACTTATATTTATCTTAACTAACACATTTTCACATCACTTTTTGTTATCAAGTCACTAACCGACCACATACTCGAAAAAAACGCAACGGATGAATAAATCATGCCAACTCAACTCGTTCCGAAATTTTTTTTACAATGTTGACATACTTCAAACTTTTTAATACGACGGGTTGTTTATTCTGCTACAGACTAAAAAAAATTGTTTGGATACATGAAGTTTACTTGAACAAACTGGAATTAAGAATGGAGCGCGGCAGTCGAGGCCCAAATCGGGTCGGGACCATTGAGCGGACTTTTTTTAGACACCCGATATGGGCTGCGGACCGTTGACTGGATAACTGTTTTTTTTTACATATATTTATATATTTTTTTATATGATTAGTAGACGGATTTCCTGATGGTAAGAAATTCACACCGCCTAGAGATACCAAAGGTGGTAATGATGCGTTGCCAATCTGAGGCCGAGATGTTAGACCTCGAGCAAAAGTAAGTACCAAAGCGTTGTAGGTGATAAGAAATGTCTTCAAAATTACAAGGTGATTTGTGTGTGCACATCAAATTGATGTGCACACACAAATCTTTTAATTTTGACGCAATGTTCAATGGTGAAACTCAACGGAAGATACTGAGTCCTCCAATGTCTCAATTTTGACTTTCATAAAGAGCGTTCGTTCAATAATAATTCAATATTATTTTCAGGTCACGGAAAACTCGGATGTGCAGAGCAACTCGGTAGCAGCAGCATTGTCCTAGGAATCATGTTACATTTACAATTATGTAAATAATTAGTTAAATAAATATTATGTGAATAAAATTATTGATTTTTTTATTATAAAAATAACCTTGAAATTATTAATAACGCGGAATAGCCTGCCTGTTTTTTTCATTTTAAAACTTGGCTGTATAGATAACTTCTCAGCTTCTTCAGCTTACTTGCAATTAAAAAAAAGAAATACAAATGTTAGATGTCGTGTTCAATTCTAGCATACAGTTTAACGCCAATGTTCCTCAGATGGCGGTCTGAACGTGTAGTTCTCTTACTAGTCTGTGCCCGCCAGTTGCCTAGAGTTGTCGGGATCGAACGTTTGTGTTTTTTGGCTGAAGTTCTTGTAAAAATCACTGATTTTCGATTGAAAACGTGAATAGCTAAAGCATTACTATTAAAAATTCAAATTATCGTCAAGTATATTGTATAATCTTATATATATATATATATATATATGCTAGTTCAAGTTACTAAATTTTCTTGAGTTTAAATATAATAATTAAATTTAAAAATAAATAACCATCATTGCCTTCCTTTATGTATTGTTTTGAGAAAGTTTATTTATTCACTTCAGATGCCAAGAAACTGGAAAAGATCGACCTGTAAAGCAAGTTGGGAAGAAGTACGCTACATGTAGCTGCTGCGCGCATTGCAGAAGGCACATCAAAACGAAAAGTTGCAAATGAAATTGGTATTCAAATAAAATTATTTAATTTGCAATTTTCCGCCAAAAAAATAAATGTATACGTATTATGGCGTGACAAAACAGGTAAAATAGTGCGTTATGAATGAATTGGACTTACCGGAAGCTAAAACTCCCAAATATATCCAGCTCCACACAACACACACCACTAATCTGTTTTATGAGCCCCAATACACTATCAAAAACTAAATGTACGTTTCGCTTCGTAACCGAAGCATCATCAGGAGAATTCGGCTGTACTCAACGAAGGTCGAACAGATGCCATGACATAAAACTCAACAATCAGAAATCCTTACTGCGTCGACTTTGAAAGAGATTTTAGAAGAAAAAGTTAGGAAACGACAGGAAAAAGTAAAAAAAACTAAAGATATGAGAGGGATAAAGAAAGCAAATAAAAAATCTAAATAAATCAAGTTCATCTAAATCATCGGTAAATGAAGAGGTTACGTACGATGAAAGTAGCGATAGTGACAGAAAACATTGAAACCCAACAAAACACCAGATTGATTGTGGAGATCAGTCTCTTTTCGCAATATGTTTTGACGAGGGCAAACCGACAGAAGTATGGCACTGTTGTCGTTTCTGTGGGGGATGGGCCCCATGAACAGTGCACTGGATGTGATGACCCAAGCCGCTATCGTTGTGATTTTTGCAAAAAATAATAATTTAAAAATGAGTATTATTATAAAATGTTATTAGAGTTCATATCAGTTGCATGACTCTCATTGTCCGCACATGTGGGAAATCAGAGTCAAAATAGTTTTTTTTAAAT
>NJDC01007954.1:38491-52837 GCA_002245475.1 Calephelis virginiensis | reverse complement strand
TAACCTCGGTGCTCGCTTTTGTCGTTTTGCTTCCCGCAAAATTCAGTCAAAATTTTGTCTGTTTTTTTATTTTTATGTGACATTGGAAGGCAAACAAGCAGAGATATTGCCTGATGTTAAGAAACTCCCGCCGCGTAGAGACACCAAAGTGGTAATGATGCGTTGCCAACCCGAGGCCGGGATATTAGGCCTCGAGAAAAAGTAAGTCTTCCGGCTATCAATAGGTAAGGCGGTGGTACCAATCCGTGTGAGTCGCTGCGAAACTTTACCACGTAGTCATGTGTCACGGAGCTAGTGACGGTAAGCCTACGCTCGCCTTTTACAAGCTGCTTGGTAGGAAGGCAGATGATTTATTCTGCAAAGAAGCCCGGATCAACACGGGGAAAAAAATAATTAATAAAAAAAATGAAATAATTAAAAAAGGCGTTTTTTTTTCTATCAAATACTGCATATTGACAGTAACCAGTATTTTAATATTATGTAATATAATTAAGTATATTTTTCAAATGAAACAACATTTTATGAACACAATTATAATCAACGTTTATTTTAAAAACTAGCTGCTACCTGCGGCTTCGCCCGCGTTTTCACAGAAACCCGGTGTGCGATCGGGATTAAAAATAGCCTATATGTTAATCCAGGTCACAATCTATCTGTCTTCCAAATTTCAGACAAATCCGTTCAGCCATTCGAGCGTGAAAGAGTAACAAACATCCATACATACATACTTACAAACTTTCGCATTTATAATATTAATAGGATGAAGAAGAAACAATCAACATTTTAGTGGCTTAAATGAATAATGCAATAAGATCACAAATTATAACCTATAATTTATGTAATATAATGAAGAGCAAAAAGTTTACACGTATGACACTTTACGCGTGTTCGGAAAATTCAGTCAGACTTGTACACATGGTGCCTATTGCAACTTGTGTGAGCAGTCTTACCTAATAGAAACATAAATCCATCAAATTATGCTGTAACTCTGCATCGGTTAAATTGACATTAACACCTATTAACAGTTTGCATGGGAAAAATAAGGTATTGTTTTTCCCATCCTCTGTCGCCTCTGTGGTCTAGCGGTCCGGGTGTTGGACTTGACTGCATGAGGTCCCGGGTCCGAATCCCGGGTCGGCCAACAAAAAGAAAATGGGATTTTTCCAATTTTCTAATAAAAAAATAATGTTGGTCGGGATTGGAAATGTGCCCGGTTGGCGATAGGTGGTATCACATTGTGGGACTAAGTGTCTTCGGCTAGTCGTGGGTGCCTTGGTTGTACCTCTGCCTACCTCTTCGGGGATGTGGGCGTGAAGATACTTACTACTTTTTTTGGTTTTTCCCATTTTCCTTGCAATTTTCGCCATAATTTTTTTCATAAGAACCTTCTCCTAATAATAATCAACGCAACAAAAAAAGAATTAGCAAAGAAAGACGTCATGCGATTACCACGCAAAATGGGAATATGTTTTTGATTGATAGGGTACACTTCAATGTTTTAGCAAATTGTCCCGTCAAGGAATTTAATGCTAATGGGGACGCTTCCCACAGAGCTACTGAGGTTTTATTTGAACTTTATTATTTTTTTTTAGTTCATTACGATTTGGCTTAAACATGTTTGTGTATGTGTTCATGTACGTTCGTATGTGTCTGTGTGTATGTGTGTTTGACTATAAAAGCATATAAACGAATGAACCAATATGAAATCAGAGTATCATTATTTTATTTTTTTCCTCAAAATGTTTTAACTGTTAATGTCAGACGGTGCGAAGTTCGCCGGGGTGCCTAGTTAGATCATAAAAAAAGTATAGTTTTTATTGCTTTTCTAACATGTTGACTAATGAGTGTTAACACTATTTTACTGACCTATGTTTAGCTATTTATCAAATACGTCTTGTTTATGTTTCATAGACGTAGTCATAATTTAAACTCAGTAAAGGATAGCGTACATTGGATCGGGCTGAGTCGAGGCGCATTGAAGCGCTATAATACGCCTTGATCTCTCATATATTTATATGATGGCACCACGCGAGCAGTCCCCAATGCGATCAACAGTCATGAAAGAGGAGAGTAAAAAGATATGGTTATCGTTAATAAAGGCGCTAATGACATTTTAACGATAAATTTTTGTATAGACATATACTAGAGGCGCCACTTTCCATACTTGACTATTTAAAAGTAGAGTTGTCATTCTTCTTTTTTACTCTGCTCTTTAGTATTGAGTAATAAAAAATAGTTTACTTTATTAACCAAGACAGTTATGGCGGTAGTATACATATTTAAACAAAGTTGGTTTAACGTTACTACTGCGGTCGCTGCTGTTCTACCACCATACCCCTAACCAGGCCTTGGGCCCGCACTACTGCCTATTTCTTATAACCAAAACTTTTCTTTTCTGAATCATTGATGCTGTGAAATAGTTATAGTGGGCTAGATGAGGTGGTTACTTAAAACAACGGCGTGATATGTCTATGGATTCCGGACGGATAATACTCGCGCTTTATGGAACTTCGTCTCAAGTTTTAAAGGGTGCAGTAACCCGAAAGTAATGGGACTCCTACAAGAACAGTGTAGTGTCCTGTCAGTCAGTCAAGGCCCTTTTTTTCAACCATGCGTGATGATATCAAGCTGAAATTTATAACAAATACTCAGTCGTACTGTCCCTTGGAGCTAAAACAATCAAACTTCTAACGTAATCGAAAGATGCAGCCGTTTTTCGAAACTCGATGGCTAATCGAAACCTACCGGGAAGCCCGTGAAATTTAATATGAAGCAACGTCTTATAGCCAAGGAGAGGGTCGTTGTTTATGATGAAAGAAAAGTTGCGAAAACCGTAAATGTTTAGTTATTTCATATAACAAAAATATTAACCCCTTTCCTCATGAACGCGTAGATGTACCTACTATATTGAAATTCATATTAAATACTTAAGTCTATAATACCTTTAATCAGTAAAAATCTTTTGACGTGATGGGTATACTTTTACCTTCATACCTACTGGCTTGGTACGGAACCCTTGGTAGGTGAGTCCGATTTTTAATGTTATACTCCTTTAGGCGTGTTATTAAAAAATGGGAGTGAAATTTTAACATCCGTCACACAAAAGTCACAGGAATTTTAAGATCGCATCTGTTACACAAAAGTAACATCATGAAGTTGCCTGCTTTAGAAACATGTTTCTACATTCACACATGTGATTTAGTTATATACAAGTGCGATTTATATAATTTTTGTTTTTTGTTATACAGATTTTTTGTTATTTTTAAGTTGGTATAACTTCTCACGCGCGTACATAATTACATGCACCCATTTTTTTAATTTGTTTCTACTAATTAGGAAACAAAACTTTGGTTTTAGTTGTCGTCATTAAATGATAGAAATATTCGGATTTAGGAAGACTGGTTCACGTAAGGTCCTCTTCGTAGTTTTTATTGCTTATCACAAGTTCAAATGACTGCTATTAAATTGTAATATATTCAAAAGCAATGCAATTGTTACTGATGCGCGATAACCTTCGAAATGCGCTTCCTTGAGATGTAATTGCGTACAATGCGCTGGAGACAGGTGATATGATATAATCATCTTGACCCATGACAAATGGCGCGACCCTTATCGTGAACATAAATGTTTTTTCGTATTTTTTTAATTCTGCCACTTACTTTGTGAATTTCCACAATTGTTTAAAAAAGAAAAAAAATACTCACTTTTTGAATGCTCCTATACTCTTGACCGCAGTAGGGTTACTCTTTCATCTCGATTTCGGTTTTTGGAAATCTTTTGTTTGAAATTGAAATCGGATATGTTATTTTAAGTAGGTACTTCAACACAATATTAACGCATTGTTAACATTCAGTAAACAAAAAAAATAAATCGTAGTAGTATCTTCACGTCCATATCCCCAAAGAAGTTGGCAAAGGTACCACCAGGGCACCCACGACTAATAGAAGAAACTCAGTCCCACAATGTGATAGATGACAAACCTATCGCCAACTGGACACCCCCATTACGGACAACGTTATTTTAAATTGAAAATATACATTTTCTAAAATTTTTTGGTGCCCGACCCGGGGATCGAACCAGGGACCTCAAGAAGTCAAGCCTGACACCAAATCGCCAGACCACAAAGACGATAAATCATAACAATAAATCATGTTATCGGTTATGTTAATTTCTTGGAACTAAATGTTTATAATCCGCTATGTTCAGGAGGATTGGAAGTGATATTTGATTCAAATTTCCAATTTTCATGAAATTGAGAATTGAGATTCAATAGTAACGTTACTGTACTTAAACACACTACTCGCGTCTTATGCTCACCTTATACTACTATAATAGTATATCCCGCAAAATATTACTACTATTTTTTTTAAATATTCATTTAACATTATTTAAGCTTAAGGGGTATTATATTTTTTTTTAGTAAAAACAGGCATACTAGAGAACGGGCTAATGCAAAGTAGTCACCACTGCTACTAGACATCTGCAATAACAAGAATTAGCTGCGAATACCGGTTTTGAAATAATTTTTAACCGTTTTTTTAAAAACGTAAGGTTTTCGACGGAAATACAGTGGTAGGCAGGCGTGATGAACATTCAGATAATTGCATTTTGCGGGTCTGGGTGCTTATTATTATTCGGTATATATTTAAGTATTTCTACATATTAGTATCGTTGACTAACACCCATAACACAAGCATATAATTTGCTTACTTTGGGGTTAGATTCAATTTGTGTAACGTATCTAGGGATATTATTCTTATTATTATTTTTATATACAAGATTTTAGGCGCATGGTGGGACAAACGAAAATGGTAAAAAGTGGCATCATTTGGAAACGCTTCCGGGAAAATTGAACTTTATATGGGGTGGTACTATTTTTTTATTGATTTATAATAATAATAAAGTTCAGTTGGTGCAACCATGCATAATTAAATTAAAAACACCCTGTATAATTAAAGGAAAATTTAAGTGCCTCAGACAAAGCCGCGTCCACAGGCAGATTTTTTATAATTTCATTGTTTTCGTCTATTAGCAGATCACAATGATTGAGCTCACAATGGGCTGATGACAATGATACAATTATTGGTAATTACCGATCGCGACGAATTATACAAACATCATTCTATATTTTTCAAGTGCTCGTGAAACTTCATAGCAATAATGGCAGTCGTCGATTAGGTACCGAACGAATTTTTTGTTATGGTGTAAGGGGCAATTTCCAGTAGATGGGATTGGTCTATCTATCTATCTATCTATACAGGGTTACATCTGAAGCACCAGCCAAATTTTGAGAATCGGTTTAGAATTAACAACACTTGCCAACGATCTATGAAAAAACTAAAAATCAAAAAAACTCAATTCATAATTTTTATAATGTAAATATATTGCATTGCAATATTGCAATTATATCAAAATGCATTACCATTTAAGTCTATAACCCCTTATTTTAAAATTTTGTCGGTTCTTTCAAAGTTACCCTGTATATCCCCATTTTACATTATTTTTACTACTAATTTTGATGTAGTTATTTTCAGGGGAAGGTTCTTATGAAAAGAAAAACCGGAAAAAATTAGGGATAATGGGAAAACAATACTTAAATCAATCCGTATAAACTATTAGTAGCAGTTTGCTGTTTAATTTTGCCAAGCAGTACGAGTTTTCATAAAAAATGCATTTTCTGCAGAGGCTTCTACCTAATACCTAGTACCAAGTTGACCCTGTATCAGTGCAGTGGTTTATTTTACTTTAGTGTGGATGCAAAATATTACCGGTGGTGCTTTTTTTGTTCAAATAAAGTATTTTGTTGTAAAGCATGGCTGAAAATCATTGCTTTTCGATTGATCCGACAATCAAAGGTTCATATTCTTATCAATTAAAGTCACGTTTTTTTATGATGATCGCCTCTGTGGTCTAGCGGTTCAGTTGTTGGACTTGACTGCCTGAGGTTCCGGGTTCGAATCCCGGGTCGGGCAACAAAATTGGGTTTTTCCAATTTTCTAATAAAAAAAACGTTGCTCGTGATTGGATATGTGCCCGGTTGGCAATAGGCTTGCCACCTATCACATTGTGGGACTTAGTGTCTTGGGCTAGTCGTGAGTGCCTGGTTGTGCCTCTGCCTACCTCTTCGGGGATATGGGCGTGAAGTTACTTTACGGTTTTTAAGGTTTTCGCAAATAACTCAAAAGTATTTTCCCTGTGTTGGTCTGGGTCTCCTGTGTAGATGACACCATCTACCTTCCTGTCAGGTAGCTCGTAAGAGGCAAACAAAGGTTAAATGGGTCGGACTGCAATTCGTCCGGTAGTTATCTACCACCTTTCCTATTCCTGCTACTGTAATGACAGTGTCATGTTCTGGTCTGGAAAGTACGGTAGGCGATAAGCTTGCAAAATTCTTGGCCTAACACCTCGGACAAAAAATAGCGACGCACCTACGACATCTGTGGTCTCTATAGGCCACGGTTATCTCTTACCATCAGGAGAGCCACGTGCATGTACTCTGTCTTATCACATAAAACTAAAAAATAAATATAAAATAAACTACAAAAAATCAAAATGTAGATTAAAAAATCAAATAAAATGGTTGACTTGTGGTAGTAAACTATTTCGTTTGTTTTTTTTTAAACTTTATGTTAATTCTATTGTTTTTTATAAAATTACTAGCTGCTACCTGCGGTTTCGCCCGCGTTTTCACAGAAACCCGGTGTGCGATCGGGATTTAAAATAGCCTATATGTTAATCCAGGTCACAATCTATCTGTCTTCCAAATTTCAGACAAATCCGTTCAGCCATTCGAGCGTGAAAGAGTAACAAACATCCATACATCCATACTTACAAACTTTCGCATTTATAATATTAATAGGATTTTTGAGTTATTTGCTAAAAGTCTGTAAGGTCTAAAATAAACCAGTGGGACTTACCAATCACACAGATATAGGATGCAGGCAATATAGTTTTGTAAGACATGAGAAATGTTTAAGGCTCTGTAGGATTTACCCAAAACTTAGACCTTAGACTGACCAATTACTTAGTGTTATCGATCAGGTCGAGTCCATGAACTACATGCCTGGATTAGAACCACGGACTTATTTTTCCCTGCAGCTATAACATCAGTGCTTTCCATAATCGTGCTCCAGTTTAGAGATAAGAGCAGCCAATACATATTCTTATATTCTTAACGTCTGAGTTAAAGGGTGCTTAAAGTTGAAATTTGTGCGTGATCAGTTTCCTTATTTTGTGTTATTAAACGATAAAAAAGACAAAAAACGTTATAATAGCATTTAATAAATTAAAGTTTTTGGTTTAAACTAGCAAGGGTATTTAAAGCATACGGCCTACGTTAGAGAGAGAGAGAGAGTGCAGAGAAGGTAATGGACCGAACAAATGGAATGAAATTTATTTATTCGCGTAAAATGTATGTGTATTAAATGTAAAGTAGCTGTTACAAAAAATAATAAATAAATAAACCTGGACAAGTTACACAAATTGAATCTAACCCCAAAGTAAGCAAATTATATGCTTGCGTTATGGGTGTTAGACAACGATTCTAATCATAATATTAATACGTGAAACAAAAACTTTCGGCCCCTTTTTACGAAAATTGCGCTGACGGGGGAGTATGAAATTTGGCACACTTATAGTTTATGTGTAGGAGATGTGCAGAACGCTAATATTTTTAATGATAATGTTTATAAAGTGCAATAATTAAAAATAATTAAACATTACACGTACTACAATGCATTTGACAGACACAAACAAATATATTGATGACTAGCTGTCCTGGCGAACTTCGTTCCACCCGTTCAGTTTGTATGAGAAAAATGAAAATTTTGTTTTACTTAGTTTTCTCGCAGTGTTTCCCTTTTTATTATATTTTAAACCTTAAACCTTCCCTGGACTTGAATAAATAATTAAAAACTAAAATTAGCCAAATCCATTCAGCCGTTTTCGATTTTTAGCGAGACTAACGAACAGCAATTGATTTTTATATATATAGATAACGATAAAAGATCACAGATAGCGCACAAACTATAATCATACAGTTTGGAAACAAAGTAGTTGGTTTCGAAAAATGAAGACGTCGTTCTTATCAACAAGATATTAAAATTTGTTATGGTCGAATTTCGACCAGTGGGCGACCACTAGTACATAGAAAAACTTATTTACTTACTTTTCCTGGATCCGGACTAATACTCGGAATGCGGTGGGACAAATCGTTTGATTCAGTATCTGTGGTTGTGTTACCACAACGTCAGAGTTACACTGTAGTGTTCCGTTTCTACGCTTAGTTTTGTCAGCACATAAAGTATCTTCACGCCCATATCTCTAAGGTGTAGGCAGACGCACAACCAGGGCACCCACGACTAGCCAAAGATACTAAGTCCCACAATGTGATAGGTGGCAAGCCTATCGCCAACCGGGCATATATCCTATCCCGAGCAACATTTTTTTTGTTAGAAAATTGGGTTTTCCCAATTTTCTTTTTGTTGCCCAACCCTGGATTCGAACCCGGGACCTCATGCGGTCAAGTCCAACAACTGAACCGCTAGACCACAGAGGAGAAGATTCTAAAGTTGAAGTGAAATACTAGGTGAACTTCATTCCACTCGTTCAGTTTGTATACGAAAAATGAAATGTTTTCCTAGTTTATTCACAGGTTTTCCCTTGTTGTAAATTTGGGACTTCCATAAATAATTCAAAACTAAAATAAGCCAAATCAGTCCAGTCGTTCGGAAGTTATGCGCTTACATACATTTCGGCAATTACTTTTGTTTAACGCATGAAGATTAGATAGGGTAACTAGGGTAGGGTATTTATAATATATTTTAAATGTTTTTTTTTTACTTTTTTAAAGTTTTCGGTTGATAGTCCAAGTCTATAGAAAGAAAATGAAAACGTCGCTACAACTTTCAGTATACACGTAAGCGCGGGATATAAAATAAATCAGTCAATGTAATATACTTAAAATAGAAACTAAAGAATTGGACTATTTATTCTAAATATTTGGAAGTTCATTCAAAAACTCACCACGGTCTGATATGCTTCCTTCCTTAAGCGTCCATAGCATAAAACTATAAAAGTACACAAGAACAATAACTTCGCGGCAGGCATTGTTAAAATTTTCCTTTATTTGAAATAAACAATCACATAAAAATTAGGAACTATATAACAATGTCTTTGCATTCATTCACAAAACTATAAAATAAAAAAAAGTGACGTTTCGTCCCCGCGCTCCGATTTAAATGACACACGTGTAACGTCCTCCCAGTGGTTATATTTTGCGTCTGCGCATGCGACGGTTATAAACAAAGCATCTCAGAGGATGATTTTGTCGTCATACAACTCTACTAGCCTTTGCTAATGACTTTGCTTAAAATATTTTGTTTGACACAAAAACTTTTATGTACGGTACGTATCAAAAAATACTTTTGTGATCCATTTCCTTTGACATTAATCAATATAGCCAGTTTAAATATATTCCTACAATCTAAATATAAATTATATTATAATTGAAGATTATTTTCATTTAAATATAAAAAAAGGTATCTCGACACCCAAATCCCTAAAGTAAAAGGCAAAGGCACAACCAGGGCACCCTCGACTAGCCGAAGACACAAAGTCGAACAATGTGATAGGTTGCAAGCCTATCCCCAACTGGGCATATAGCAAATCCGGGCAACACTGTTGTATTAGAAAATAAAATTTTCGTATTCCAACTTCTTCTATTCGTTGCCCAACCCGGGCACCAAAAACCGTTAAATTAAAGATTAAAAAAAATAGGTCTATTTGAATAAACATTGGCAGTACACATTTTAAATATTTTTGTCTGTTTCCTGGCCGCTATTCAACCTAACTCTTATGAACCGATCGTGACTGGCTTTGGCCGTGGGATACTTTTTTCTGAGGCTAGGGAGGAAGTTGGCTCAATTTGTAACCGGAAAATGGGTCAAATTGAAATACGCAAGATTCCACTTAGACAAAAGTACATTGCAAATAAAGTAAAAGCTTGAAATTATATTTGAAAATCGCTTGATTGGATTTTTAGAACAAAACACATATACAAGAAATGTTTTTACCGATATTTTAATGTAAGGTTTTCTTCAAAAAAACGATCCTAATAGGGTTATTGCTACTTAGAATACTAGTCGACCCGGTGAACTTTGTACCACTTAACATTAACAGCCACTAACACTTTTTACGGAAAAAGTCACATGATTTTGAAACATTCTTCATTGGTGTACCTCTCCTATAGATTTTAGCGTGATATTTATAGTCTAAACCCTTCCTCAATAGATGAGCTATATAACACTGAAATAGTTTTTGAAATCAGACTAGTTGTTCTTGATGTTAACGTATTTAAGCAAACAAACAAACTCTTCAGATTTATAATATTAGAGTATGTCATGTGGAACACAAATTAAAATACTTAAGCTTGTTTTCTAAAGTAAAAAAAAAGTAAGTAAGTATCTTCACGCCCATATCCCCGAAGATGTAGGCAGAGGCACAACCAGGGCACCCACGACTAGCCGAAGACACTAAGTCCAACAATGTGATAGGTGGCAAACCGGGAACATGTCCCGAGCATCATTTTTTTATGAGAAAATTGGCAAAAACACATTTTATTTTTGTTTCCCGACCCGGGAGTCGGGCCCGGGACCTCATGAAGTCAAGTTCAACACCTAGACTAAAGAGGGGAAAAATTTCTAACGTACTTTTTTAAACTAGATTTTTATGATTAATGTTGAAAACCATAAGCAGGACAATTTAATAATTATCACCTCAATGAAAGCCATCTCTACCACGGTCACGGATTTTAGAAATATTCTTATCAAAGATCAGATGTATGATTGGGTTTTCCTATCGTTGTATAGAGAAGTTTTCACGGACTTTAAGTAGATCTTATCTAGATAAATAGGATAACATTAAGTCCTTAGCGTGACACATTCATTGTAATGATTTTATAGCATAGGAAGGTAACAAAAAAAAAAAATCCTGATGATAGCATACACATAGCAAAGTTGTTAACCCTGTGTTTTTATTTTTTAATAAATACCTACATATAATCCCGCGGGATACAATCCCTAATTCAAATTTATATAAAACTAGCTGATCCGGTGAACTTCACTAGCACTGGACACTCTCTGCATCCAGCAGGAGAGACTTGGCGTGGAGATATGTACGGATGTGTAAGATGACCCGTACGTTCAAATATTTCCGGATTTCAAGCTATTTAGTCATTTATTATCGCCTCTGTGGTCTATCTGTCCGGGTGTTGGACTTGACTGCATGAGGTCCCGGGTTCGAATCCCGGGTCGGCCAACACAAAGAAAATTGGATGTTTCCAATTTTCTAATGAAAAAAAAATGTTGGTCGGGACATTGTGGGACTTAGTGTCTTCGGCTAATCTTGGGTGCCTTGGTTGTACCTCTGCCTACCTCTTCGGGGATATGGGCGTGAAGATACTAGTCACTTATTGACTGTTGTTACATATATCTAATTTCTAAGCAACAAAACTTTTGACTTGGTAAAAATTACAGGACAATCTTTAAAGTGCATAGGTACTACAAATCATAAAGCGAATAAAATAAATCGGATTATGATGAGATCAATATATTTGTTAGTGTGTGTCAAATGCAAGGTAGTGTGGGTAATGTTTTATTTATTGATTTAATGTACTTTATAAGCATTATTATTGAAAAATATTAGCAGCGTTCTGCACTTCTCCTACACATAAACTATAAGTGTCCGCGCATTTTTTGTAAAAAAGGGGTCCAAAGTTTTGGCATCACGTATTAATGTAGATAAATGGACAGAGGAAGCGACTTTATTTTATATTTATAGTATTTACATTTTGAATTTGAATTTGACTTTTACTTTTCTCCCACAGTAAACCCTTTAGTAAACGAGATAAACAGTAGCCTATTAGTAATAGTAACTCATATTATCAGATGACGAGAACTTGATGACTAAGACCTAATGATTGAACTCCCAGTTCAATGGTGGCAGATGTTACGTTACGTTACGTTGTTTTATGTATATTATGTTTTATATACATAAAAACGTAACTTGAAACCTTAAAACTGTTAATTTTTGTATGTTTGTTACCCTATTACTCGACCAATTACCTCCGATTTTGATGTTTTTTTTTTTGGAAAGCTAGGACATGTATAGTATAACCTAAAAATCACTAGTCAGATGTAGATAAAATTTACGTGGGGCCATTTCGGAATCATTTGCTATGTTTCGAAAAAATAATTTTTCGCCAGCCGGGCACAAATCCGATCCCAAACAACATTTTTTTATTAGAAAATTGGAAAACCCTCATTTTCTTATTGTTTCCTGACTCGGAATTCGAACCCGGGATCTCATGAAGCCAAGTCCAACGCCTAGACCGCTAGACCACAGAGGCGATACATCTGCTTGTTTGCCTTGTATACCAGGATAAAGGTTGGAAATGTAGTTTTTTATTTGTATAACCGCATACTATCAAGAAATATGATTACTTGTTGGCCTCTTAATACAAAAACTTCTGTTAATCGGTGACATAAATTTAAATTTAATTTAAATTGAAGATCCCGTGGTTCGGCTTCAAATTGGGCTCAAGGGAAGTTCCTTACATCAGGATTGTCCGGAATGTGTAATTGATTGCCCATTTATAGTTATTGAAGGAGATGCGCTTGCGCATCCATTGCAGACAATATTTACGATGTTATGTCTTACAAGTATTCAATGTTGTCTTCAACAGAATCTTGCGGAACTGCCGTATTTGGACAAAGAGTAGCTGTTATTTGGACACAGAGTAGCTGTTATTTGGACAAAGGGTAGCTGTTATTTGGACGCAGAGTAGCTGTTATTTGGACACAGAGTAGCTGTTATTTGATTTCACTTGAGGTAGAGTGCTGTGCAGCAACTTACCCGATATCTATAATGACTCTGTCATGTTCCGGACCGGAGGGTTGCAGAGAGCGACATGTAATATGTATGGTTGTCTATGGGTCACGGTTCTCTCAGGAGAGCCGCGTGCTTGTTCGTTGACCGTTCTTTAACATGAAAAAAAAACATTTTTCCTGATTAAGCTTCTTTGATGAATAATTTAATTTGCATAAAAATAATATTATAAAACTTATATGTAAAAATATCCATCTTTCCCGGGTCTACCACAATACCGATCGTATTGTGATATATGAAAGATGTATGAATGTGATTTTTTTAAGAAATGTAATTTTTTTATTGCAGGATAAATAATGATTATGAACTGACATTACATTTAGTATGGCATCCTTTTTTACAGTATTGGGCTAACTTATCTGAGATCTTTAGGGTTACTATTGAATCTCGATTTCATGCAACTTGGAAACTGGAATCAAGTTTGTGTCATTTTGTACCTACACTTGAACACAATATTAGCGAATTATTAACACTTAGGTCCATAAAATTCAACGAACCCGATATAACAAAATTGTTGTTGATTAATGACTCAGTTAATAGTTCGCTCGTGTTGTGTTCAAGAGTACCTAAAATTCGATTCCAATTTCAATTACCAATTCACATGAAATCAAGATTCAATAGTAACCCTACAGATATATTAAAGGGTTTTCCAATTTGCCCTATATATTTACGGCCTTTAGGTAAATCTCATCTTCTCATCTTTAGCATAAGATTGTGGTACAGGTTACACCTTGCTCTATAATTGAGTGCCTAATGCAGAGGGTTTTTCCTAAAATTTATTAGGATTCAAGATGGACACACGTGTTCAAGTAAAGCAATTGCTGCGAATATGTGTCTTTTACTGTAATCTATATTCATGACACAAATGCTTAACCCCATCGGGAATCAAGCCCGTGTCTCACGGCTGGTCAATAGCGTCAGGCGTGTCCGCCTTTGACTAATACTACTGAAATATACGGTTTTCCTAGTCTAGAAAGGGAAATTATCAAATACTAGCTGCTACCTGCGGCTTCGCCCGCGTTTTCACAGAAACCCGGTGTGCGATCGGGATTAAAAATAGCCTATATGTTAATCCAGGTCACAATCTATCTGTCTTCCAAATTTCAGACAAATTCGTTCAGCTATTCGAGCGTGAAAGAGTAACAAACATCCATACATCCATACTTACAAACTTTCGCATTTATAATATTAATAGGATAAATTACTTTGGTATTTTAATGTTTCCCTAAGGTAAAACCGTTTGAAACGACGTTTTCTATAATCAGAATAATCTAAATTTTAGTATTTTATACGTATTCTATAGGTATTTATTAACATGTTAAAGCATGTTTTTTGTATTAATTATTTAAGCGCTGTAAAACTGCAAAATATCTAACTTCGATTGTAATAAGTAAAGTCATC
>NJDC01007954.1:0-19316 GCA_002245475.1 Calephelis virginiensis | reverse complement strand
TTCAGATACGTATTCCGAGCCCGTGGTTAAAATATTGTTAACTAATTTGAAAAAGCCCTGTATATATAGACAGAGAGTAAAAAAAATACTTAGTACATGTCATTTAACATTAAACAAATGTACTATTTTCTATAAATTTTAAAGAAATCAATTGGTTAGAGCATTCGTCGGCTTGAGACGAAAGGTTACAGGTTCAAATCCTGTCTGGGGCGAAATTTTTTCTTTCTTTAAAATTTATAGAAAATTTATCCCAAGCACAGGGCAAGTGCTAAAATAAAAATGTACTATTTATGCAAAGTGAAAGCACGAATAAAGAGCGTTTAATATTTAAATGCTAATTTGGACTCTGAGTATAAGCCATACCAGGGCAACTAGAGGACTTATATAAGTAGTATATTTTTCGCTCCGGATGATGGGTACTGAGTAATTATGGTGTTTTAATAAATTTGGAATTTGAACAAATTAATGTTAAAAAAAACTTTTTTGTGTTTACGTGATTTTAATTACATAAAATCATAAATTAAAATGTGTACCCGACCCCTACTTTCCGTTTGTCGCATTTTTCCATTTGGGGGTACTTGTCCCCAGACTGAAGCGTCTGCTGGCGCTGGCGGGGAACAGCAGTGCGGGCGGGGCCGGGCGCGCGCCCCCGCGCTGCGGGTGCGGACACGTGTGCGACACCGCCGCAAGGAGACAGGTACCGTAATAAGGCTGCGTTCAGACGACACGCGCTCGCCATCACCCGCGTCGAACACGCGTTGGTTTTATTTTCGACATAATTTGAGCCCTATTGTCACATCAATATTCACAAATTGCATTAACCAAATCAATCCGCCCACGCCATACGCCCGCCACTCGCCCGCCAAGCGCTTGCCACGCGCGCACCCCGCGTACGCGCAGCACACGCCTTTCGCCCGCGCTTCAGCTAGTGTTGCGACTGTCGCTAGTAGTAAAAGCGGGTGAGAGGTGTGCGCGATGCATTACGCATGCTGAGCTCGGGTCTAAGATGGGATTAACGCGTGTGCGTGCTCGGCGCGGGTCATCTGAACACGCCCTAATGGGGTTATATAGTCACCCTGTTGGAATGACTATTGCTCTACTGCAGTTGCTTATAATAGGTTGAGAATCCTTTCAATTAATTAAGTATACAAAGAATTGGATGTGGATGGGCGTGAAGATGTCCGTATCCACGAAGTGGTTGGCAGATGTAAAACCTTTCACCAACCGAGTACTTATGCAATCCCGGGTAATGTTAATTTTTTATAGAAAATAGAAAACACATTGTTGTCTGATCCGGGAATTCAATCAAAAACCTCATGAAGCCGAGACAAACACAAGACTACCAGATCATGTTGGAAATAACTAAAATGTGAATAAAAGTTTTGAATGTAATCATAAAAAAACACTTTGGGAATACAAACTTTTATAATGTTTATAACATGTATTGAAATGTGTAAGTGATGTGAATTATATACAAATGAATAACTACTAATTTGTATTAAAAAAAACTGCAAATCTGTTATATAATTTTAATCAAATTAGTTTCAATCATAACTGACCGTTCATTTGTATTTTGTAATGTGTTTTGACAGAAACAACAATGTGTTGCCCCTCAAAAATTGCCGAATGTTACCTCAAAAGCTGGAGAAAGTACGCTGATGTTTCGGCACCCCACTCCCATTGCTCCAAAACCAGACGAAGAGGTAAGAGTTTTCTATATTTGTTTGCAACTAGATACCTTTTTATTTTATCGGTTTTTGAAACAAAAAATCAAATTTGTTCATCATCATCATCATCACCAGCCGGAGGACGTCCACTGCTGGACACAGGCCTCCCCCAAAGAGTGCCACAAGTCACGGTTACCAGCCGCTTGTATCCAGCAACTCCCCGCGATTTTGACCAGGCCATCGGTCCACCGGGTGGGAGGTCGTCCTCCGGTGCGGGCCCGCCACTCGAAAACCTTTCTTCCGCAGCGGTTGTCGGTTCTGCGAGCAATGTGGCCTGCCCATTACCACTTCAGCATGCTAACTCTCTGAACTATGTCGGTTACTCTCGTTCTCTTGCGGATCACCGACTTACGGATCATATCTCGCAGAGAAACACCGAGCATAGCTTTCTCCATAACACGCTGAGCGACTCTGAGCTTACTTAAAAGGCCCACATTTTTTTCAAGTTGTTAAAATAAACAAAATTTAATTATTTTATTAGGATTGATATTTAAAATAATTAAGCTGTTTTATTATTAAAATAGACTAATGTGCGCTGTGGTTTAAGCTGAAATTGTAGTCTTTAAGTAAAAAAAAAGTGTAGTCCTTCTTCCGTTGTAAAACAGACTATAGTGCTAACTTAAATCTTGGCGTTTTTAGTCTAAAATCGACGTTTGTTAATAAGCACGTATATCGACACTATAATAATATAAATGATATGGTTTGGAAGATTAAACAAGCAATGTATAAATATACTAACCGACTCATCGAACTTTATTTCGCATGACACCTAAGAACAGTCTGGAAAGAAAAAAATTATATTTATTTTCCTAATTTTTAAATCATATTCTAAATTAAAGATGAATTAGCCAACTTAAGGTGGCTTAGGCGGATCTGTCGGAATCGTGATACTTGGCACTTGATACCCTCTGCTTGCCATGCAAGGGACTTGGCATAAAGATATGTTTGTAAATGTAAGATGGTATGAAATTTTTCATTTCAAGGTATGAAAATATGTTGGACCATTTATAGTGTGCGTTGGTATGTCTGCAATTTCTAAACTGAAAAATTTATAACTTAAAAAAATACGGATTAATCTGTATGTTAAACAAAAATGTTAATGAAGTCAGACTCCAAGTTAATGAATTCTATCTCAATTTAAGTACATTTTGTCTCTAATTCTTGGCCTTTTAGTAAACGAGGAGGAAAGAATGTTATAAACTTCTTTGGAAACGTAAAGTATCTAACTAACAAAATTCTTTACGCTCGCAATTGAATCGCGATCAGGAGACAGACAGATAAAAATTGTAAAAGTTCTATTTGTTTGGCTTCTCATTTTTAGTTGCCTGCACCTGTTTTTGTTAATTGTTCAATGTACCGATTTCACTCTTATTATAAGCATAAGTGTTGGTTATCTAGTAAAATTTGTATATTATTGGAATTGGCACCTTTGGTACATATCGTCCGTCCCTTCCCCCGTGCAGCCGTCCCGACGCGAGCTGAACCTGTCGTCGCTGCCGGCGTGGCGGCGGCGGCGGGCGCGGCGCGCGCGGCAGGTCGTCGTGCAGAGGCTGCTACCGCTACTGCCCAAACTGCCGCCGCCCAGCAGTACGTACCCGCACCCCGCACATACACCCGCACCCGCACCCCACACGCCACACCCCGCACACACACCCTCACCCGCAACCCACACCTCACACCCCGCACCCGCACACACTCCCTAACCCGCACCCCACACCCCACACCCTGCACACACCCTCACCCGTACCCCACACCCCACGTCCCGCACTACACACCCCAGACCACCGTGATAGAGAGACACTCTAAGCCTAAACAAATACATATATATAACACTTATCCATGATCCGTTTACCCAATTGCACAGAGTTTAAAATTGAGCATCGTAGTTTAGATCACAATACAGGCTCAGAACGTGAAGGCGTGAAGATACAAATCTTCACGCCCGACACAACTAGCCGAAGACACTAAGTCCCACAATGTGATAGGTGGCAAGCCTATCGCCAACCAGGCACATATCCAATCCCGACCAACATTCTTTTAATTAGAAAATTGGAAAAATCCAATTTTCTTTTTGTTGGCCGACCCGGGATTCGAACCCGGGACCTCATGCAGTCAAGTCCAACACCCGGACCGCTAGACTACAGAGGGGATTGTATTTATTATTTATATATTATTATTTTTGTATTGTCTTGAAGTTTAACTAAGCATATTTTATCAAAACAAGTTTTACATTTCAATCTCAATAATAATTAAAGTTATCATTTAATTTAAACAGGTAGTTATTTCATTGATTTGCGCTAAGCGAAGTCAAAATAAACAATAATTATTTCGACTTTAACTATCTGATGCCAGTGGAAAATCTCGATCGTTTTGATCGAATCCAAAGGTCGGTAAATATGACTATCCCAATAGCATATTCGTGCGACTTTGTACTAAAAGAAGGATATGTGGTGAATTTTTAGATGAAATTCTCAACATCCTACTAAAACTTATAAAATTCAATTTGCCATGAATACTAACTGAAAAATCAATAATTCCAATAAAAGTCATATCTAGAACGATCTATGATATCACTTACTGTGCTTAAATGAAACTCTTTTTCTTTCTTTAGATTTTGGCAATCGCGTTAGCATTTTGCCATTAGTCAAGTAGATATTTGCATCGAATTAACCGATTTACCAAAATCGCGTTTCAATTAATCAAAATTTGTCAATGAAACTCATGTCGGGTCTTGATTAAAACGGTGGCCTCATTACTCAAACTCATATAGTGAGATTTGGCGGCAACGAGGAAATACACGATACGCTAATTTCTTCATTTATGCACTTTCACTGAACAAAATTATACAAAATGCCACCAAAATTGACTAATTTTACTCAATGTAAACACGAAATTCAATAATTATGAAAAAACTTCGATCATCTTTTCTCTCGATGGCGCCAAAACTCGGCTCATGTTAAGACATCATATACCTTTATAAATTCTTCGTGTGTGCTTGCATTCGCCAACTCGTCAATCATATTTTTCTCCTATAATTTTACACATGCAAAGATTATAAAGGCACATCTAGTTCGATCTTTTTACCACTGTTACACAAAAGTGGTGCCACTTTTGTGAGTTCATAGATGGCGTGGATCAATAATAGTTTTCTTAAATGACGAGGACCTTACTTGTTTTTGTCTATAATATTAAAGTAATTTTAATTAAAATTATGTGTGCATGTAAATACACATGCAATTTATGGAATAAAGAAGTGTATTTAATACACTTCCAAACATTAATATTTCAGACTTGATACCAGTGAAGATAGTGCCAAACTCTCCACCAGTTCCGCCGAAAATTCTGCCGAAGCCACCAGAGTAAGTGTTTCGTATTTTATAAATTTGGTGCGCCAAGACGGGTATCTATTTCAATAATTTCTTCTAAATATTACCTTTGCTTGTTTGTATTAACCTCATAAATTATGTTTCATTTCAGTTTATCTTTCTACGTATTAAGCGAGTCAAATGGTCAGTTCTTCTTCCACGACGGTGACTGTCGCATACCAATTACACCGCTGCCGGATGAATCTGACCCGCTGGAACCAGGTTAATTGACTATTTCCTCGTTAAAACTACTATATTTACCATACTATACCATGACCATTACCAAATAAATTACTATGTTTAAAGAAGCTGAATTTTTTGATTATGTATGTTGCCTAGAAACACGAAGATGCGTTATCTGTTTTAGCTCCCGATGTTAAATTTCCAGCAAAGGAAGTTTAATGGCTGTCCCTATTTTACCAACTTATATATGCAACTAGTCTAACTTCAGTAGAAATACAAAGTAGAAAAGCAGTGTTCATCACACAAATGCCTGCCCTTGTCAAGAATCGTATCCGAGCCTCGTCAAGAATCGGTTGCGTCAAGCTTGTAAGCGACCAATGAAAACCAGCGACCAGTCAAAATTTTGTGCTATCTTTTAGAATCCCCTCTATACCTTTAGTAATCAAGTTGTTATTTCGTAGACGATTCTAAAACTGATGAAGAAGAGGATCTCAAAGACCTAAAGGACATGAAGCAGGAGATGTGCAATAATCCGGAGATTACCATCGTCGATCACACACCAGAAGCTACGGAGACCACTCCCAAGGTTGAACAGAATGATATTGCCAGTAAGTCATTGGTTAAAGCTTTTAACCCCGCCCCGAAACTTCTTTCCACTTTTGTCTTCTTTCAATGGGTAGAACATAGGTTTCAAAAACATCCATCAAATTTTATAGGATCAACTGGTTCTCAGGGTCATAATAGGATATATTTATGGGAAACAAAATTTTGACGTAAGCCAGAAATGGTCTTTTGAATGGTATCAAAATGTACATCGATCCTCACAAGCCATAAATCTTGAAGTGTTATAATGTTGCTCATGATTTAAATTAGATGAGGGTTTTACAACTAAACATACTAAATAAAAATAGCATGAGTTTCTTATTAATTACCCTTAATTTTTGCCCCAAACGTGATATGATTTTAATTATAATTAGGAAGAAAAAAATAGGCGTAAAGGCAAAATAGGTGCAAAAGCTTTAAAATATGTTAAGTTGAATAATGTATTCGTAGGCTTTCTACCGTCGGAGTCGATGTCCCTGTCGCCGTCCCGACTGCTGCGGGACACGGAGGGCTGGCTAGAGGGCTCGGTGCCGGACTTCTCCCTTAGCAGCTTCCTTGGACACCTTGAGGGACAGGCCAGACCTGAACTGCCCGTGAGTAACTTTCTTATTGTATAAAACATAAATTGTATATACACGCAGACGGCTCTCCTGATGAAAAGAGCAAGCGTGGTCAGTACCAGTATGATATAGGTACTTCTAGCTGAGGTTTTAGGCTTATCAATAGTGTAGCATACTGTCTACAATTGGTACGATTGCAAACTCACTGTTTTTAAAAAAAATATGCGTAAATTATTCTTGAACCAGAGATCAATTAGATAACCGCTATCGCTATTTGTTGGTATGGATTATTGCGCTATTCCTTATGCGTAAAGAGTTTAAATATGTTTCCTATCTGAGCTTGTAAGAGTGCGCGTGGCTACATTAATTATCAATGTGTGAGTTTTTCATTTATAGTAATGAGACAATAAGGTTAATGATGAATGGATAAAAACGCCCGTTTTGATTTTTATTTCATGAAACTAATGGTTTATAAATAATGGTATATCTGGGATCAGGGGAGATTATTACATAGTTAAAGAAATTAGGCCATATGTTAAGAAAGAGTATGCCATGCGAAACCAATGTTTATGGAGAATCGTATCGTATCGAATGTTGAAACTGGGCTGAAAGAAATAAGGATAAGTATATATTTGAGTGAGTTTTGCTTAAAGTGTTAAGTGATCAGTGAATTTTAATGTAAATACCCTAAATTATTGTGCTATGTTAATTAATATCGTTATGGATATTCTATTCTTTCCACGAACAAATCGCTCGGATATTAACCGTGGGTGGTGTCAATAGTCTTCGAACTGGTGTGTTTTTATGAAAAGGGTAATGAATGTGGAGGAAGCCAGGGAGGTCTGCCAGGATCGTGCCTAACCCGTAAGGAACTTGGCGTGAAGATATATATGTATGTCTGTATGTATAAATATTCCCTTTTATGAGCGTTCTTGATTTTTTGGTCGTATGAAAGAAAGTGTTCCTTGCCATTGAATTTTTTCTCAACATCCTTTTCAGACACGTTTAGGATCAATTGAGGTCTAAAGTGTAGTAATTTATTATAGAATAGAATCTATATTATACCACGATATAAACTGGTTGCAACGTGCAGCACTTCTTGACCCTGTTTAAACCTTGTTGGTTCTGACTCTCAAGGAGAAGAATAAAGGATTTTGTGCCATATTTCTCGACCAAGTTTCAAACACGTTTAGAATCAGTCTCGACTTGAATTGCCTTCCCGCTTATTCACCATAAAGATTAGACTGGCCAGGACTTGGTTTCCGTGCTTGGTTTACGCTGTTACTAGTGCCGATTCTGGAGAAATAGTAGAGGTAGAGGGCTAGAAAAAAAGAGTTCCAAAATTTGTTTGATGTTTTTTTCCCATTTGCAATCAGTTTATAGTGTTATGAGGTGTGTACATATTATGTGCGATATCCGTAACCCCAGGTGGACCCTCAGCTGCAGTCGCTGCTGGCGGAGTCGAGCGTGGACTACGTGGCCAAGTTCGCGGACCTCGCTGCCACCGCGCCCCATCCTGGATACCTGCACTCTGACACCGACCGCTGATGCTGATTATACACTATTTCACAATTTATTCCAACATTTGATTATTAATGATATATAAATATCAAAATACCTGGACAGATAGTAGAGTTGCGGGTTAATAATAAAAAAACATATCAAATAGATTTTATGAAAATAAGCATCGTACTCATACAAAAGATAGATTTAATGTTTGAAATTTTAATGTCTTTTAATTTATTTATTTTAATTTTATAGGATAGGTAACAAGTAGCTGGATTACCTAATGTTGAAAATAAGACGTGTAAGGATTAAAATTATAAGGATGTAAATGATAGGTGTTAGAAAAGGGATGGGAAGATATTTCTAGCCAGGCAACGTGTACCGAGTTCTGACTAACAAATATCAAACTTTGGTGACCTATTAGTCTAGACTACAGCAATAACATATTGACATTATACAAACACAATCTTCATTAGCTAGACCAGTAAAATTATTCTATAGTTAAATGAGTTATTTTTTATACTTGGACTGTTTTACTACAATAGTGCAATATAAATTTAGTTAAAAATTATAATTGTTCGACTTGATGGGGTATCACATCCCTACACCAACAATGTATTTGATGCTCGGTTCATATATTCAAGAAACGAGTAGTATTTTTGCTTTCGTATGGTTGCTAACAACGCGAACGGTTTCTCGTTTTCGACATTTAACTATGAACATTTTTTAAAAATACTGATAACGCAATGTTATTTTAGAGCAAACAAGGAAAAAAACACTTACGGATTACGTTTCGTTGACTATAGGAACCTCAAATTGATACAAATACTTTGGGAACGATTCGCCAAATTATGCGCAAAGAAATACCATCCGAAGAAGCCGTTTTTATACTCGTAATCATGTATAAAATATTTATTTAATATTTTCCATATTGAGGGTTTTGTAAAGACATTTTACATCTCGTGTGTTCTGGGGGAATATGTGAATTAGCCATTTATTCTACGAAAAAGGTTGAAGGTCTCAAGGATAAATTATCTTGACATGTTTAAATTGTAACTATATTTAAAAACCGGTTTGGACATTTTTACTGTTTAAGTATATTTTTTTAAATAATGTAAATAAATGTGGTAGATGTAAAATATGTTGTTTTATTTGCTGATTGTAAGAAAAGGTGTCCCTAAAAAACAGTAATCTATATATTAATACGTGAAACAAAAATGTTTGGATCCCTTTTGACGAAAATTGCGCTGACGTAGGAGTATGAAATTTGGCACACTAATAGTTTATGTGTAGGAGAAGTGCAGAACGCCTATATTGTTTAATAATAATGTTTATAAAGTGCATTAATTCAAATAAAACATTACACGTACTATGCATTTGACACACACAAACAAATATATTTATGATAACGATAAAAGATCACAGATGACGCATTAAAAAGTTTGGAAACAAAGTATTTGGGCTTGAGAAATGAAGATGGCGTTCTTATCAACAAGATATTAAAATTTATTATGGTCGAATTTCGACCAATGGGCAGCCACAAGTTTTATTTAATGCAACTTAAACTTGTGCTCGCAATTTGCGGAAACAAAGGTCAAAATGTATTTTAACGTAGTAATATGACATTCCAATGGCGCACAAACTATAATCGTACAGTTCGGAAACAAAGTGGTTGGTCTTGAGAAATGAAGATGGCGTTCTTATCAACGAGATATTAAAATTTATTATTATGCGTGCGGGTGGATGGCAACATATCGCCTAGGTTTGATGTTAATATTGGCGTCAAGCAGGGTTGTGTGTTGTCAGCACACTTGTTTATCTTATATTTGGACAAATGTCTTCAAAGGTTAAGATCATTGACTGTGGGTATGCGTATGGGTGACCAACTGCCTGCTTTATGCAGATGATGCTGCACTTTTGGGCACTACACCCTCTGAGCTGCAAACACTGGTCACAGTTATGGAAGGAGATTGTAAAGAATGGGGCTTACATTTGAATGCGATGAAAACCAAAATAATGGTGTTTAAAAGAGAGTTTAGCCAGAACGGATGTAAGAGTTTTGGTTGATGATGTAGTGCTGGAACAAGTGAATGAAATTGTATATCTTGGTTGTGCTTTTAGCAGGGATGGAAGGTACACAGCGGATGTAGAGAGGAGAGTAAGTGCAGGGAATAGTGTGAGTGGAGCGTTGGTAAAGCTATTTCAAAGCATACTTTTGAGTCAAAAAGCTAGACTCGCTTTGCATAATTCTGTGCTTATCCCAACATTATTGTATGGAAGCGAAAGTTAGGTATGTCAGAAAGACAATGAAACTAGGATAAAGGCGGTCGAAATGGGAGCACTACGGAAAATCTGTGGTGTAACGCTCGCTGACCACATTCGTAACAGTGAGATCCGAGAAAGAGTGGGATAGAATGACAGATGAAAGATTGGCAAAGCAGATATACAGTGCGAATGTGGATGGATGTAGGTACCCGGGGAGACCAAGGCTGACATTTCACGATCAAATCAATCCGAGGGTGGTATCAAGAGTCTACGAAAACGGCGTATTTGTATGAAAAGAGTAATGAATGTGAAGAAAGCAAAACAGGTTTGTCAGGATCGTGAGATCTGGCACTCGATACTGCCTACCCCGTAAGGGACTTGGCTTGAAAATATGTATGTATGTATTATGGTCGAATTTCGACCAATAGGCGACCACTAGTAAAACTTTATTTCCTCTTAGTCATAACTTTTTTTGTTATAAAGCTTTGACTCATATTAGTTGTTTTATTTTTACTATGCTTACGCCATATGCAATGAAAGCGAACAACCTGTGCGTGGCAGGTAAATGACCTCACGCTTAGTAGCAGCATGTACAAATATGAAACGGTGTGGAAACTAAGCCTAATTTATAAAAACTATTTATTTTACATTCCATCAAAGCAATAGTCTTGTGTTATTTTTTGATGTGAAACATCTATAGCCGCACGTAAAACCGATTTCTGGCGTGACGACTACTACTGTGGCGACGCGTCCCCACGGCAGTAGTATATGATGGTTTATATATACAGTCTACATGCAGTAGTGTGTACGGTGTGGCGACGCGTCGCCATGCGCAATCGACGATATACGATATCTAAAATAGTACGTCTACGTATTAGTCTAAAATCGTAATATTTTATTTTATCATTATGACATATTTAGTTCCTATCACAATCTGTTCTTTTCTGAATATCACTTTTACAAAATCATGTCGATGTTTCACATCTGCCAGGCGCCCCGTGGCGGCTCACATTTTTATTATTGATCGAATTCAACTACGTAGTTTACAAATATGGTAATGTCATGGCGTCGGTAAATCCAATCAAAAATGAATGCGACTTTTTCAAAAGATCACGAAAACAAATGACAACCTGAAACTTGCCTTGACACAACACCCGCTACTGCATCTAACCCGTAACCACTTAGCGGCCAAAACAAAAATTTGGGGTTTTGAATAAAAATAATTTATACATAGTCGTGAAAGTTTTGGCGCCATTGTGAAAGAAGATGATAATTCAGCATTTTAATTTTATAATTTGTGTGTAATGTGCAATGTTGTTCAAGGATATGACATAATATAACAGAAATTAATGGAGAAACATAACACTAAAACTTCAAGGAATTACAAACTAAAGACGTATTCAAGAACTTAAATAATCTCTGAACTTAGTAAAAGAACATTCTATTAAAAAAGGGGGAAGAGAGACAATAAGTAACTTAAAATGTGAATTTAATTCATTTACCTATCCGCAATTCAACTTTGGAAAGAAATAAATGCTGTTGAGTTATAAAGGTTTAATAGATCACGTTTCGATATCATTACACTAACCATACTTAT
Organism: Calephelis virginiensis; assembly: GCA_002245475.1. Taxonomy (NCBI): domain Eukaryota; kingdom Metazoa; phylum Arthropoda; class Insecta; order Lepidoptera; family Riodinidae; genus Calephelis; species Calephelis virginiensis. Next base: position 7,510 of record NJDC01007954.1, on the reverse strand, counting down.
TTTCTAAACAGCCACAGTAATGTCAGAATGGTAACCATATTTTGTATTAATTAATTCATGTCCTAGTTAGAGGTCACTGTATATGTGGCTAATTTGAATTGCGAATTAATATTTTAGGGATGGCGGGAACAGTCGAAAGGGGAAGGCGCGCTTTACAAGGGTTCCGTCCAATCCGTAAGATAAAAAAAATATAATATAAAGTAAAAATGTATAATATCTAAATTAATGAATGTGTTAATATTACTTAATGATGTGTACATGTGATTCTGTAAATAAACTATATTTGTGTAACTCAGAAAGTAAAAATTTGAGGTTTTGAATAAAAATGATTTTTATACATAGTCGTGAAAGTTTTGGCGCCATTGTGAAAGAAGATGATAATTCAGCATTTTAATTTTATAATTTGTGTGTAATGTGAAATGTTGTTCAAGGATATGACATATAATAACAGAAATTAACGGAGAAACATAACACTAAAACTTCAAGGAATTACAAACTAAAGAAGTATTCAAGAACTTAAATAATCTCTGAACTTAGTAAAAGAACATTCTATTTAAAAAGGGGGAAGTGAGACAATAAATAAGGAACTTAAAATGTGAATTAAAAATAATACCGAAGATGTGGCAGCATAGCCTAAAGGGCTTAGCTGGTCCCTGAAAGGAACAAATGAACTTAAAAAAAAGTTAGTGGTTGACAGCTGTTCTTGTGACAGTTGACGTCCTAACAAGTCAGCTGTCAGGTCAAAAAAACCAAAATAGCTGTTGCCACAAGTGACAAGTCACAACTGTCGTTTCAAAGTGTCATTTCTCCAAGTGTCGGTGATTTTTGCGAAATATGTGTATTTTTTGCATACGTTTTTATTTTCATCTTCAGAGCTGAAAACAACACATGAAGTAAACAATGTTTTAGTGTAAATTATTGTGTGTATTTAATAAAAAAAATACTGTCTCTTCTTTAAATCTAAGCTTAAGCCTTTCCAATATTCATGGTCTGTCTTTGTTTACCATCCAACATGGTAATGATATTTACGTAAGTAAATTTAAATTAATAGCTAAATACACTTGCCTTTCGCCGGTATGCCTGACTACTGCTAATTTACTATGTACATAATAACAATTTAAAAACTGACACATCATAGTTGGTCAGCTTGTCAGTGATTTATATTTTTGAAAATACTTTTAATAGTTTATTTATTATGTCCCTGCACTTGCCTTGCTGAACCTCTGTCAATTCTTACACAAATTATATTGTATCAACTTTTAACAATAATGAACTATAAAATTTAATTACTTATTGTTAAGGAGTAGGAAGGGTTATTTAAAAAACAAAAGGAAACATGTCACAGTAATTTTAAAAAAGTATCTTCACGCCCTTATCCCCGAAGAGGTAGGCGGAGGCACAACCAAGGCACTCACGACTAGCGGAAGACACCGAGTCCCATAATGTGATAGGTGACAAGCCTATCGCCAATTTGGCACATATCCAATCCCGGACGTTTTTTTTTTAAAAATGAAAATATACATTTCCAATTTTTTTGTTGTTAAATAAACTGTAAAAAAGACCTGAAAGGTTATATACATTTTTGCTCCAAGGAATTCATCGTTAGGTATGCTGAACACTACAAGGGAACAAATAAAAGTAAGAAATTTGAGACTAGTTCCTAACTCCAAAACCTAGAAACAGAATTAGCTTATGGGACTATTATTTTTTTACAATTAATATTTTCAGTAATAATGAATTAAAATTTGTTGTTTAGAAAATTGCAAAACTATTTTATGCAATTGAGATATTGATGGAAAAATTGTTTATTAATTATGTGCTTTAACTATTTGGTTACAGAATAATAGTGATATTTCCTCTGATCGTCTTTGCAGTATTATTATTTGGAATATTTATTATTGTTCCTTGTGCATTTATATTTGCATCATGGTTTATGCGAATAAAGGAGAGAAAACTTCAAAGGCGGAAACAAGATGGAGCTAATGTGGCATTTTTCCATCCATATTGTAATGCCGGGGGAGGAGGAGAGAGGGTATTATGGGTAGCCATTAAAGCTCTGCTTAGAAGGTAATTGTTTTCCTTTCACTTGCATAATATGTTCTCCATGTCTTAACTTAGTTTGAAAAATAACTTACTTGGAAAATATAATCAACAATTTCAGCTTTGGTGTCTGTAAGCAGTTCTTATCATTGTGACTTAAAAAATACCAAAAGGGAAAATCTAAAGAAAAAAAGAAAAAGTAAAAAAAAAGTATCTTCACGCCCAAATCCCCGAAGAGGTAGGCAGAGGTACAACCAAGGCACCCACGACTAGCCAAAGACACTAAGTCCCACAATGGCAAGCCTATCGCCAACTGGACACATTTCCAATCTCGACCAACATTTTTTTATTAGAAAATTGGAAAAATCTAATTTTCTTTGTGTTGGCCGACCCGGGATTGGAACCTGGGACCTCATGCAGTCAAGTCCAACACCCGGACCGCTAGACCACAGAGGAAATCTAAAATTTATCTAATTAGGTAATTATTGAAACAAAGAACTTTAAGTGATTGAAATTTTCGGGTTCAATCTTTCAAACTAGCAATTAAACATGCCAAGCAATGATGTTATAGCAACAGAGAAAATATACGTATATGGAGTTAACTTATTAAAGATTCAAGTAATTTAATAATAATCCCTATGCCTAGAAAATCTAAAACTTACATACATACATACATATCTTCACGCCAAGTCCCTTACGGGGTAGGCAGAGAGTATCGAGTGCCAGACCTCACGATCCTGACAAACCTGTCTTGCTTCCTTCACATTCATAACCCTTTTCATACAAACACTCCGGTTTGGGAGACTCTTTACACCACCCTCTGATAATATCCGATTGATCTGATCGTGAAATGTCAGCCTTGGTCTCCCCGGGTACCTACATCCATCCACATTCGCATTGTATATCAGTTTAGTCAATCTTTCATCTGTCATTCTTTCCACATGACCGAACCAGCGGAGCATCCCCATCTAAAACTTGATTCTATTAACAGGTACCCAGACACCAACATCTACATCTATACTGTGGAGACTGCAGAATTAAAGAGCATATTAACCAAAGTGCAAAACCAATTCAATGTGAAGATTGAGGCTGATAAAATAAATCTCGTAAGACTGAGCTTTAAAAGAGTGATTGAAGCCAAATCATATCCATATTTCACATTGTTACTGCAGAGTCTGGGCTCGATGTTGCTTGGGATGGAGGCATTCATGAAATTTAATCCAGGTTAAAACAAACAATAATATTTAACACTCATGACGGTACCCTGAGTCCTGCAATATATGTGCATAGAAAACTACTCAAAAACATTATCACAAAACTTTAACCTTAACCTTGTCAATGCTGTTTTCACAGTGGATTTCCACTACTTTATTACTACTCTATTTTTTGTTTTACTACCCTACCCTCAAGACCGGAACATAACACCATCTTTATTGCAGAGAAATAAAGGTTTTTTATTTTTTACCTGGGCAAGTTGCTGCACATTCTACCACCTATTGTATGTGTGGTAGCTAACCTCGTTTAACAGTAACTAATCTAAGCTTGTTTCTTATGACCTGCCAAACAAGAAGGCAGGTTGTCTAATTCTACACAGAGATCCAGGACCTACAAGAGGAATCGGTAATGACAACTAAATTTAGTCCGTGTGAATTCTACTGTTAATTTTCAGTACACATTTACGTTCGACCACATATTCTAGATGTGGTTGTATGATCGTTTTGTTAACTTATGAATAAATATCTCTGGATAAATCACACAAATCGAATCTCCAAGTAAGTCAATGATATGCTTGTGTTAGTCAAAAATACTACATTACACAATACTAATGTGTGGCCCTGTGTATAGAGGATGCCCGTGGTGTCCGTGTCCGTGTCCACTAAGTGGAATAGACCATCTGCGTTACTTATAACATCTATGGTGCCTTGAGGCCACATTTGTCTCTTACCATGAGTATAATTAGTTGCGGTCATGTACGTCGATGCGTCGTCGCAGCAATTAACTATAACGCAACGACATCAATGTTTCGTTGATGCCACAATTATTCGATCCGATAACGCTGGCCAACACCTGCCTCCCACCCCATCCTAAGACAAACTCACACAAGATACCACACTACACAGTCGCCGTCGGTCTCAACAACGAAGAACTCTTTTTTCCGCGCCTAACACCAAGCGGCAAGTCATTACACCTGCAATCAAATCATCTACAACTCGAGGTTCGGTCTCCCAGGAGACAGCCCCTGGGAACAGTCCAATCCATCTAACTAATAATGTCTCGGGCTGAGCACTCTGTTTGCTACGAAGTCCGGTGAAGTTGTAAAAACCGCGCTGTTAGCAACATATTAATCACTAAAATAAGCGCAACTATGCACTAGCGACACTATTCACTCGTAACCACTTTTGGTTGAAAAGGTAATTTTCTGCCTTCCTGCCAGGCAGCTCGTAAAAGGCGAGCATAGGCTTACTGTCACTAACACCGTGACATCTGACTAGGTGATAGAGTTTCGCAGCGACTCACCCGGATTGATATTACCGCCTTACCTATTCCTGCCGCCATAACGTCATGACGTGTTCCGGTTCGGTGGGTAACGTAGCTGGTAAACTTACTTTTGCTCGAGGCCTAATATCCCGGCCTCAGGTTGTCAACGCACCATTACCACCTTTGGTGTCTCTAAATTTACGCTACAATTTCTTACCATCAGGAAACCGTCTGCTTGTTTGGCTTCCAAAATCAAAATCAATCTAATAAAATTAAAATCAAAATAGAACAATGAATAGAGAGGTTATACAGAAAGTTAAATACGAGTACTTCTGAAAAGATTTCTTACACATAGCTAGCCCTAGACAGAAAAAAATCTGAATGCATATTAAAGCTTACTGTTTTGTTTACAGATATCTACATAGATACAACGGGTTTTGCATTTACTTACCCGATATTCCGCTACCTAGCCCAGTGCCCTGTGGGTTGCTACACCCACTACCCAATAATTACATCTGCCATGACGCGGAAAGTGAAACATCAGCTTGCGACCTACAATAACAGGAGCTTCATTGCCAGGAGTCCACTTTTGACTTGGTTTAAAGTACTCTACTATAAAGTGTTTGCACGGGTAACAATTTTTATGAATACTATACAAAAATACTTTTAATTATTTTATTTATATATTAGTATAATGAGCATAATACATAATACATAAATATTTTAATTAGATAATTGATATTTTAATAACTTAAAGCTCTTACTGTAAATGTGATCCTTAATTTGAATACACTATGCAAAAGAATGACCACCTTGTTGGTCGAGGGGCTAGCATATACGCCTAACTCCAGGGACTAACCGTGACTCCGACCGAGACTCCGGTTCGATTCCCGACAGGGGCAGGCATTTGTGTGATGAAATGAATTTAGATAGCTGCATTTCAGGACTAGGTGTTTATTAAATTTATTCTGATATCTATTGAAGTATTAAGTATTAGCGGCCCGCCCCGCTTCGCACGTTTATAAAATATACCTACATAGAAACTTTCCTCTTTAAACACTTTATCTATTAATAAAAGCCGCATCAAAATCCGTTGCGTAGTTTGAAAGATTTAAGCATACAAAGGGACATAGGGACAGAGAACGCGACTTTGTTTCATACTACAGTCGTGCGACAAATATCAGCCGGCGGCCATTATTCATTTTAATACCAGTTACAATTTTAAATTCGTAATATCTTTTAAATGAATTGTCTGATTGGAATAAAATAAAAAGTAATGTCTATACATTCTAGCTATTGAAACAATCTTGCTCAATAAATAGTTTATTTGGATAAGGATTAGTATTTGAGGATAATATTATCAATAAACATAGGCTAATAATTTTAATTACTTTCATTCTATTGAAAAGTGGTTATAATGGCTAAAATGTAAATGTTTGGTTTATACTATTGCGGACTTTTTTGTAGGTATTATTGAGTTCTACAACTTTTCTATAGAAGTCAACCATATATGTCTTACCATTTAGGCAGCGTTCGGGAGAATCGTTAACTTACGCCAGTTTTTTCGTCATCTTACTCCACAATTTTCACTACCACGAAAAATCCTATCTATTTTCCGGAATAAAGTATAGCCTATACGGATTCGGAAAAATCCCTCTAAGTAATGGTAAAAGAAATTTTGAAATCGGGCCAGTAGTTTTTGAGCCTATTCAATGCAAACATACAAAAATACAAAGGTTTCCTCTTTATAATATTATTAGTATAGATTAATTTTTGACTAACACCCATAATACAAAAATAAAATTTGCTTTCTTTGGGCTTAGGTTTAATACGTGTAACTTATCCAGGGATATTTATTTATTATTATTTAAGGTAATCCTCATACACTATATATATGGATGGCAATTAAAATTCTAAACTAATAATATTTATATTTCTATTTTCCCGTGTTAATCCGGGCTCTTTTGCAGAATAGACCAACTGCCTTCCTGCCAGGCAGCTCGTAAAAGACGAGCATAGGCTTACCGTCACTAACACCGTGACATCTGACCAGATGGCAGAGTTTCGCAGCGACTCAACTGGATTGGTACTACCGCCTTACCTATTCCTGCCACCATAACGTCATGACGTTCCGGTTTGCTCTCCAAAGTTAAGTAGCCGGTAAACTTACTTTTGCCCGAGGCCTAACATCCCGGCCTCAGGTTGGCAACGCACTATTACCATCTTTGGTGTCTCTAGGCGGTGTGAATTTCTTACCATCAGGAAATCCATCTGCTTGTTTACCTTCCAGTGTCATAAAAAATACATAATATATACTCGTGATTATGTGAATGGTCCTTTTTAATTTAAAAGCACTAAATAGTCTTTTTCTTTACCTCCACACAGATCCACACAAAAAAGAAACAATAATGTCTGTTGAATTGTGAATAAATAATTTGAATTGTGATAAAGAATTGTGAATGAATAAATTAAATATTTCAATGTGCTTTTGGATGGTTTGACAACGCAATTGGATCTAATAGGTGGCGCTGCTGTCAGTGTGTCACCAAAATATTATTACCCAATCATAATGTATGCTTACAGCTTTACCGAGTGGTGGGTCGTTGTGCAGATATTGTGATGGTCAATGGTACCTGGACAGAGGATCACATCAACGAACTATGGGATATGCCTTTTAACACGCACCGAGTGTACCCACCATGCGAGGTAATTATAGTGTAAAGAAAAGCATACAAACCATTTACCTTTTTTTTTCACACTAGCCGTTGCCGTTGCTTCGCCTGTGTATTAAATTGCCTTATCCTCAGTTGGAATCCATTAGGAAATTGAGATAAATAAAATGTAGCCTGTTCTTCAAAGTACCTTCACGCCCATATCCCCGAAGAGGTAGGCAGAGGTAAAACCAAATCACTCACGACTAGCCAAAGATACTAATCTCCGATTTCACCAAGAGCCCCTATATTTTAGGGGACCTTTTAACGTTACTTATGGG
>NJDC01007953.1:300792-327683 GCA_002245475.1 Calephelis virginiensis | reverse complement strand
TGAAAAATATGTTGATGATGTAATAAGCTCTGAGCATTCCATTGGACAATATTTAAACTATCCATGGTTATAAAATATATGTATTATTTACTACTTTGTTTTTTGATACATTGGGAGCTGATAGATTTTTTATTAGTTTTGTTAATTGTGATGAGTTTTACTAGGGTTTCTGAGATTATCTTAAAAATGAGTTCAGAGTTTAGAAGGGTCATAAAATTATCTATTTTATTTAAAGAGGGGAAATCTCCTTCTTTAAAAGCATTAGCGTAACTTTTTTTTTTGAAATTTGTCTTTGTTTAATTTAATTTTTTCTTGTTTTACAGGACAGGCTGATGAAATTGCAATGTGGTTGCCTTTACAATGGCAGCATTTGCTTAGGAAGTGGGGATTTGACATGATTTGAAATTGTGGTCCTCACCACAAATTGAACAGAATTCTTACAGAATTTAATGGTATGACCATATCTCAGACAACGCAAACATTGTTTAACTGGAGGGATATAGGGACGTACTTCAAACCTCCAGCTGTTTAAGTCAACACTTTCAGGCAACACTGGACAGGAAAAAGTGATGGAAACTGTCTTTGTAGGTTGCAAACCAGAACCAAGCTCAGGATTTTTTTTCATGAACCTACGAATGGATACAATATTTGTACTAGTCAGAGCTGTATATATTTGTTTATTTGATAATTCAATTGGTACATGAACTATGACACCAGTGACTTCAGTGGCGGCAGCCGGTATTGAAGCTAATAGTTTATGGGCATCCAGAATTTTTTTGTTATTCAAGGCAGCATTTGCTAAAGCTGGTCTCCCAAAAATCACACCTATTTTAGTCTTATTAATCCGTTGTAGCTGTTTTACACCTTTATTATATCTTTTGATAATATTGGCTAATGACATCATATGTCGATTACCGATTGGCTTATCATTGTCAGCGCTCTCTAAGAAAACTTATACTCGAAGTTACCTCCATCTTCTGGATAAAATCGGACGTAATTCGGGACTCTGAAAGGAGAATACTTATCTGCTTCCTCCTCCATGGAAATTTCTGAGTCATCGTCGGATCCAGATTCCTGCACCGTAGCGTCCGGATCTTCATCTTTGTTCCTCCGCCTCTTTTTCACCCTTCCCATTGTATGTTTTGACCAAGATACTTGTTAAAAAATATTTAATAAACTTTTTTTCAAAAGAACCGCGTCCGCCTTTATTCGTGTTTTTTTTTCATTTGTAATAGAAATAAAAAAGAATAGGTAGTTGTTGTTGTTTTTTAATTTTATCCCAGTCGGGGAAAGGCAAAGGAACTGTGTCCATACAGCCACGTCTACCGTATTAATAAATCTTTTTCTTATTATAAATTTTCAATTTATGTCTTCCATATTAGTTCTTTATTTCAGTCATTAGTCACTATTTACACAGTCTTGTCTGGGTCTTGAGTAAAGTGGTGGTTTCGTTACACAAGCTCGTTTACGAGATTTGGCGACAGCGAGGAAATTCACGATACACTAATTTCTTCATGATTATTTCATTAGTGCACTTTCACTGAACAAAATCAAACTAATTCCCACCTAAATTAACCAATTCTACTCATATTTTACACTAAATTCAATAATTGTGAAAAAAATACCACCATCTTTATTCACGATGGCGCAAAAACTCAAAAAGAATAGGTTATGTTGTTTTGATCTTGTTTTTCCCAGTTGACTTGACGATGATCGACAAAGACATTAAATTTATACAGTCATGTCTTTATTTATTTATTAAAAACTGACGTTGGAAGTCGAAAACAAAGTCAGGTTGAATTTCATTTTCAATAAAACTTGTTTACAGATAAGAAAATATATAATTGTATCTTAAAATACTACTCATTTTCAAGTAATTTCTTTTTCATTCTCACTCGGACGCATTGTCGATAATGGTATGTAAAGCGTGTGTAAATACAGGGACATCACTATCTATTCAATTTATTGCCGTCTTAGTACTGTCAAATTAGAAAGAAATTTTAGAACTACGATGAAAATGGAATACCATTTATCTAAAAATAAGCTAATATTAGAAATTTTTTAAGTTAGTTTAGCTCTAGCGGTGACACAACAAAATCGGCACCAATGTTTAGTTATGTACATGTAATAGTTATACTATCTACAGTAGTAATTTTTAAATGTAATTACCTGTTTCTTGTGGTTCAACGGTAGAAGTCTGATGCCCAGACCAAATTTTCAGGTTTTTACTAAACTAATGCACAAGGTTATAAAGCACAATTTTTATGTGGCGGGTAATAAAATACTTAACAAAACGAGAACATTATGCTTTCGTAGATTTAAAGAGGCAAATTAAATCAAGGCAACAATTTTTCTCAAAACAAAGCTGATTTAATTAATTTGAAAATTTAACAATTTTCATTTTGACTTTTGCGTCAATCAAAATTTAATAAATCTTGACATTTAGATGAACTCTTTGATTTTTTTATTTTTACTTTTTGGCTTATAATGACAGATTACGTCGCGTGGAAATATAACACTGTCACCTATACGGTTGATTTTTTTTAATTTACATTACATGGCGTGGAAATGACCGCATGAATGACCTAACACAACAAAACAAAATAAAAACAACTGAAAAAAATTTTCAATTTGACAGCACAATCCCCATCTGAAAAAAGTTTTAATTTGACCGAAAAATACCCTATAACAAAATGATCCGCCATTTTTATTAAATTCATTTATTACAAAAAATGTCATAAATGAAAAACCGCTTGACCGATTTTATGCAAACTTCACATAAACCATCTACTAAATAGTCCGATCAAAACCTAAACATTTGGTTTTGATAGGTGAGCCCGTTCTTGAGTTATAAATTACAACGAAAAGTAGTATTGATTTTTATATAAAAAGATATACAGAATATAATATATCATATATGAACATATATTTATTCTGAAATATATACAATGTTCCTGTTAAGTTTCATCAAAATCTGTTAAGTATTGGAATGAAGTTCCTTATTGCGCGTTGTGAAAGGAGGCTAGACGGAAAAAAATCTTAAAAAAAGTTGTCACGACATTTTTTGCTATAGTAAGCTATTGTAAGCTTTGCGGATTGCGTATGTTTTTTTTTATTTTTCTTTCATGTTTCTCTGTCTGTCCCTTTCTAATTTTTTTTTCATGTTTATCTGTCTGTCTCTCTCTATTTTTTTTTCATGTATCTCTGTCTGTCTCTCTCTATAAGAGCGATAGCGATAGAGATTACTAGAGATTGATAGATATTGAGAGAGAGAGAAGGGAAAAAAACTTCGTTCCATCAGAGTGTCCCTTGACACCTCTCAACCTTTTTTTACGTGAAAGGGTACCTAACAAACACCCATCCATCTTTATAAACTTTTGCATTTATAACATTAGTAGGATTTTATATCACAGCCCTTTTTCATAACTATTTAAAAGCTTCATAATTTATTATAGACAAATATAGTAAAAATACATAAATATAAATCAAAACAGAAACGGGGAAAAAACTCCTCGGCTACAATGACTTCGTTAATTTAATTAAGTTTCTTTAATTTAATTAAGACTTCTTTAATTCAGTAAACCCTAATTTGATTGTAAAACACCTTAACGTATCTATATATTAATACATGATGCCAAAACTTTGAACCTTTTTCTTACGAAAATTGCGCGGACGCAGGTGCATAAATTTGGCACACTTATAGTTTATGTGTAGGAGAAGTGCAGAACGCTAATATTTTTCACTTATAATGCTTATAAAGTACATTAAATCAATAAATAAAGCATTATCCACACTACCATGCATTTGACACACATAAACAAATATATTGATGATAACGATAAAAGATCGTAGATGGCGCATTAAAAAGTTTGGAAACAATGTAGTTGGTAGTGAGAAATGAAGATGGGTCTCTTATCAACAAAAAATTAAAGTTGATTATGGTCGAGTTTCAACCAATGGGCGACCACTAGTGCCTTTAAACGAGCCTCCAACCTCCAACAATTTTCGTGAAATATAGTATAAAGGGGGGTTTCGAGGGCGATGAATCAATATAGCACGTTTCATGTTGATTTGTCCGTGTTTTTAAGTAATAAAAGAAGGCTATAATATCATATGAATACAAAGTAAGAATAGCTCACATACATATCTGTGAAGATAAAAAAGCCAAGTCCCTTACAGGGTAGGCAGAAAGTATCGAGTGCCAGGCCTCACGATCCTGAGGTTTCTCAGTCTGGCTCCCTTCACATTCATTACCCTTTTCATACAAACACGTCAGTTTCGGAGACTCTTGACACCGTCCGACAATATCCGAGGGATCTGATCATAGAATGTCAACCTTGGTCTCCCCGGATACCTACATCCATCCACATTCGCATTGTATATCTGCCTTTTCAATCTTTCATTTTAATTTTTTTCCACATGACCGAATCAGCGGAGCATGCCCTTTCGCATTTTAACACCAACACTTTCTTTCGATCCCAGTCTTTCTCGGATCTCACTGTTACGAATGCGGTCAGCGAGCGTTACACCACAGCGCTCTCATTTCGACCGCATTTATCCCACTTTCATGCTTTTTCTGACACACCCAACTCTCGCTTTCATACAATAACGTTGGAATAAGCACAGAATTATGCAAAGCGAGTCTAGCTTTTTGACTCAAAACCTCGCTTTGAAATAGCTTACCCAACGCTCCATTCACACTAGTCCCTGCGCACACTCTCCTCTCTACATCCTAAGAATAGCTTAGGGGGTAAAAATGCCCCTCAGGGTCCAAATCTTGTTGTAGCGGGGAGATGAGTAACCGGAGTCGAGGTGGGATCCCGGTGACGCCAATTGGACTAGGAAAGCAGCTCCTCAGTATCCCTCTCCGGCAAGAAAGGACACGAGGAGCGGACACAGGATTGGCAGCGGTACGGCCCACCCAGTCGAGATGGGGTTGCTGCAGGTACGGGGGTGCCTGTCGCCACTGGAACCCCGAAGTGGTACACGCTGTGTCTCCACTTCCGACAACATACAGCCCCTGATGGCTGGGGCTGCCAGAAGGGGATTAAGTGATCCGCCGGGGCCGCCGGGGCAGAAGACGTTTGCGAAAGTGTCTCCACAGCCCCGGTACTGGCGAAGGGGAGGACACCGTGTGATTAAAAACTTAGAGAAAATATTACCTGCCATTTACACAATCGAAAAAATAAAAAAACATAACGCAATCCGTTACGTAGACTTTGAGTGATCGTAGAAAAAAATACGAAAACCGTTAACTCCCTCTTTATGCAGACTGAAATAAGTTCCTAATTTATGCCAGTTCTAATGAATATTTTTAAAATCTATTCGGTAGATTTTGAGTGGTTCAAGAAAACGTAAAAGATAGACGGACATACAAAGAGATAATCATTTTAAAACCGACCAATTTGCATTCCCATTTTTTACATTCCACACAAGAGTAAATTCAACCATTTAAGTGTAGTAAAACTCCAAAAAACCATGGGATACTCCATAGATTCATACTTGCTGGCAGTGGTAGTACCTTTTTTGTCGACATTCCGACCGAAGGCCCCCGACGCATCTGTATTATCCATGGTGTTTAAAGATCACGTTGGTCTCTTTCCATTAGGGGACCTGTGTGCTTATTCATCAAATTACAACCAAATTACAAAAAAACTTTATTAATTGTAGTCTATGTATTATTCTGATGTATAAACTATCTAACTCTAAAGTTTTATCTAAATAAGTCCAATAGTTTTTGCGTAAACCATCTTTCCACCCTTCCCTTTGAGTAATAAACTACGATACTCGGAGATCAATCCTCACAAACTGTTGCATTTGTAATATTAGCAGGACAGTAGAGTAGGATTATATTATACAATGTACATATACAAAGAGTGGCCGTAAGTAAATACTACGTAGTATGGATTTTTTTTTCCCTGTGAATTCGAGTTGGTTCTGGTGTCAAAGTAACGTTTGTTGTTTGTGCGTATTAAACTATTGTGGACGTTGTTACATTTCGTGTCACTTGTACATTTCTGTTTCAGGAAACTGGTAAAATTTTCAATATTTGCTTTTTGTGCCTTCCATCACCCACCACTTCTCTAATACATCAATAACGTTTTAGCGGAAAGCAAAAGAATGGTCTGGACTTTGTAATATTTTAATTTAGTGAGAAAATATACAAAATGAAATTAGGGAGGTCTGAAAGGATCGTGTCATTTGGCACACGATAATCTCTGCGTGCCTGCAGGTACCGGGGGGGTGCGGCGGGAGGATGAGGATATACCTGACTACAACATTATCTTAATATAATTCTAATGCCGCATAAAGCTTTCCAGTGATTTTAGTGCAAGGAACTGCCAAGTGAGATTTGTCAAAAAACTCAAAAACAGGTTATAGTGCTAAATTCTCCCTAAATCGAAAATCATTTTAATCACGGCATTTTTGATTTATATCTTTTATTAGTTATATATCTACTGAACATGTTCCCAAAAATTGTAACACCCTGTTGATAAATATATTAAAAGACTCGCGTAATGCATTTTATGATATAAAATATTATCTAAAACAAGCGTCGCACATACTGTGAGTAAGCAGCAACAGGTTATCGCACAGGCTTATGTGGACTTCTACCGTATTTCCAACACAGGGTAAAATGGGAATCGAGAAGAACCATTCGAGTGCTGACCTTTCTCACGCGCCGGCGGTTACTTCGAAATGGCCTCAGGACAGCAGCTTATCTTCGAGAAGTGATTCACTATTACGGTTGGACTCTACTAAAGTATTGGCAAAGAATGTAAGATCACCCTCATTGTTATACAGACAACAACAGAAGAAGAAGTTCATATTAATGTTGACCAACAGACCCGACGAACTCTGCCTTTTCTGCAGGGGAACTATGCGTTGAGATATGAATGTATATTATTATCTTACAAATACGTTATAAGTAGCCGGGCCCGCTGAGTAAAACAAAACATTGGTCTCTCTGTCAGGCCGCTCGTGAGGCGACCGCTGCTTGAAATACACCAACAAAACTAATGGCGATAGAGTGCCGTGCAGCAACTTACCCGGGGTCGGGAGCCACCGCCGTACCTGTTCCTGCCGCCACGATGACTCTGTCATGTTCCGGCGCGGAGGGTACAGTAGCCGGTAGACTTTCACACATTACCTGACATCCCGGCCACAGGACGGCAAGTTACTCGTTTTTTTGAATTCTACAACGAGTTACTCGGATTTATTGTCATGTAGGAAGGTATACAAGTGAATCAGTATATATTGTATAACAAAATCCCCCAGACGCGTCTGTCTGTTTGTTCATAATAAACTCAAAACCCACTAAATGAATTTTCATACAGTTTTCATCGATAGATAGAGTGATAGCCGAGAGAGGTACATAGATTTGCAATTCGTTAAGGTTTTGTGATTTTTTTAAAATATAGCTATATTTGTTGAACATGGCGGAATAAAATATAGCCGTTGGGACATTGCATCGAAAATGCTGCCAAAATCCATAATTAGTAAGTCATAACGAAACAATATGTAAGGGATTGCTCCCTTATTTAGCCCAACAAAAAACTCCGCGTTTGAATATCTTCGCGTCTTTTAAGAAGACCTTAATGTAACACATTTACGTTTAAAAAAAATCACATACAATATAGTAATTGTAAAGCTGTTTTAGTGCATACAGTATTAATATTTATCAAATACAATAACCACCACAAGTACCTATACAGTTATACAAATTAAAAGTTCCCATCAAAAAATCTCTGAAAAATTAAGGTCCCAATGCCACGAAGCACCGAGGCTCTGATGGCTTTAAGGCCAATGTTCTGTAAACATAATTTATCAATATTGTTACAACTCATAAACAATTCCAATTCTAGATATTTGCCCATTAGCTGAAGACATTATTTCCCACAATGTGATAGGTGGCAAGCCTATCGCCAACCGGAATGAAGCTTAAGTTAGCCCCTCGCAAAATAGCCTATCCAGGGCAGCCACAAAGCGGCCCGATTTCATACAAATGTTATAAACAAATATTAACTTTTGTTTATTTTTTCAGTTGTTGATAAAGGCTCACGTGGTCTATGTAGTTTTCAGTGTAAAAAGGTCAGGTAACACCTAAAAAACCTTAGATATTGTTGTGGTTATTACAATTTTATCGACACAAAAAAATTGTGTGTTCGTTTCCATACGATGTGCAACCTCAAATATATGTAAAAATGTTAAGGAAAGATATAGGCAAATATTGAGACCACTTTCATCACCCCTTAACCTCGCCGGATAAAAAAATGGGGCGATTCTGTGTGGTTTATATGTCTATAAATAAAATAAAATTTAAAAAAAACTTAGAGCTCGTGTACGAAGTTGTATTCAAACTAAATACATGGACAATGAATATATGCATATATTGGCACCGTTCCAGTCCGACGGGAAATGTAAACGGTAGACTATCACAACAATTGGTCCACAACCTCGGCTACAGGACAGCCTACAACATTTATGATGTAGAAAGGCCACGGTTGGAAGACCAACAGGAGAGCCAAGAACTTGTTCGCTACCTTACCTATCACAAAAACCCCTGATTAAAGAAAAATGTCTAAATTACTCTTCAATTCAAATAAGTTTAAATGGAATTCGATAAAATGTTTTCATTCCTACGATGTAACCTTTTTTGAGAAAGTGGGTGTAATAAACATTTTTTTAAATAATAAAATTAAATACCAACCAGTTATAAAAGTTTCAGTTGTAACCAATGCTCACCGTGCTCCTGTTTGGTACCCTCCAACGTAGACATTAAAAACTCATACACGAGAGATACAACATCCCCACATTGTATAAATTTTTCGATAATAGCTATTGCCTGTTGCTTCGGCAGCGTTTTAAACCTGTTAGTTATTGTTTGTCGTGTCTTCTGTTGCAACATTTAGACAAAACGTTGTAGACGTGTATCCTTCTATTCCAATAAATGTAAAATGATGTAAAATGGTTACAGTAGGTACATAATACATACATATGTGTTATTCGCATTGTGTTAATATTATAGATAAATCAAAAAATTTCAGTGTGCCGTAACATGTCAACGTTTGGCTGTAAGGCTTCTGACAAACTCAAATGAATGTTGGAAAAAGGTTTGTGAAGATACTTTTCACTGGCAATTATTCAAAAGTATAGCGATGTTTACGTTGGGGTTGAAATTGTTTAATGATATAAAAAAAAGCTTGTCTCAAACCGGACCGCAATGAATAAATATTTTTTTAAAACAAAACCGTTTTTTTTCTATTAGCCTGTTAATTACTTAGCAGGTTATCAAGGATTATATTAGCTTCAACTGGGAATCTCTTCACAGGTAAGAATTGTCACTCAGACCACTCGTGGTAGGTGGTGTTTCGTGCTTTTTATTCTTGCTTCCCAAAGGTTTGGAGCATGCGGAGGAAAAAAAATATCATTAGGTATCATTAATGGCTAGTGAAGACATAATTGGTAAATGGCAAAATCAGCTTGTGTCGAAAACTATTCGCTCGAAAACAATACTACCACAATATCTTACAACAAACTGCGTAAGTGCTGACAAAAGACCGTCTGAAGTAAGATCAGAAAAATTCTCAACATTTACAAACGGTTTGAGAAGCCATACATACGAAAAGGGAAATGTAGCCGTTATAGGATATATAACCCTTTCCCTCAGACACCCTTAAGTTCACAGGAAATACGTAGTCGACTCCTAAACTCAAGAAACGCTTGGCTGGAGTCACGCTATGTGATGGTAGCTCAGCAGGTACCATCTCGTTTCATCATTAACTGTATTGCACTGTATTTTATTTTAGCACCATTGAGGACGTACCTCACACGTCCACCGATACTTTACTGTCCAAAAAAAAGGTAGTTGTACGTCCAACGATACTTTAGTATCATTAGCTACAAATTTTATAAAACCGTCATCTATCGATAATATACATTACTTTTTGCGTGTTTGAGTTATGGAGTCAATAACTGACGAACTGCTTTACCAAATAATCATGAGATGGCAGTGTAAGAAGACTCGACCATTAAAATCAAACGTTTATATTCAGACCACTCACGCGTTGGTCAAGTGTTTTTGAAGGGCCAGCGATTTTGTCGTAAGTACTTTAGTTTTATTCACTGGTTCATAGATTATTATACATTAAAATAAACTAGATGATTTGTGCTTTATAATTAAGTAGTCATATCTCAGGTTTAAGAATAAAATCAAGTCATATTTTGATTTCAAAGTATAGATTTTTCGAAAAAAAAATACGTATGACCGGCCATTGTTGTTATTGACCCAATTTTAGTTACTTCTACGTAGTTTTTCAGTGAAATATGAATTGATAGTTTGTCATAAACATAATAATACACTGTGAAAATAGAAATATACAATATTTACGGAAGATTCCATAAAAATGTCATTGTATTCCTCAGGTCTAGGCTTGGATAGATTACTATCCACCGACGGAACTAAAATTATTCAAATTAAGGCTGTGTACAAACAGCAAAATATGATTGCAATATTTTTTTCGTTTCGAGTAGTGGTGTTTCTTTGCCTGTTTGACATAAGGAATAATGTTATGTATATTAATTATTGTCGACTTTTGCTATAATTTTTGACTTTTCTTGGTGATTTCATCTCACTTTATTTCCCTTGTGGTGGTTTAATAATATAATTCAACAATACAGAAACACAGATGATACATAAAATACTAGGCCTATACTGGAACATCACCATTTTCCTGTAAAAACTGGCTTTTAACACAGTCGATGTTGGCAATGCACCAGCGAAGTGCCTAGAATGTAATATAAATTTATGCAAAGGTGGCTGTTTAATGGCGTACCATACATAATTGGTTGATTTTTTATTTATTTTTACAGTTACAAAGTTCACACATTTTTTTATTTATTAAGGATTATTAAATAAAACACGACATTTATATTATTATTGGTGTTTATTTTGAAACCTCACCTAGAAAACACCATAACCGTCTTTTTTTAAGTTGCGGAAATAAGTGTGATAGAGTCCTTAAGCGGCCATCTTGCTTATATTTTGAGTTCGCGAGCGAGTCGAAAGCGCTTGGGTCCATCGCGATAATATTATTAAGAGAGGTGTTTTGTTTCGATTTTTTCGATTCGATTTAACTACTTAGAGTTAATTATTCATAAAGATTCATGCATCATTTTAAAGGAAAAAACGTGTAGTTTGTTGTGCCATTGTTTAATTGGTAAAATAAATAATATTTTTTCGTTGTGGTGAAAATGAATACAAAATTCATGTTATTTCACCTTCAAGTTCAATATTTATACCTATTTTTAATACATTAAATTAAATTTTCAGACCTTAAAAAATATTTGGATTTAATATGTAGTCTTCTATAAAATTATAGTAGTATTTTTATTTACTCTACGTATTATAGTTAAGAAGCTATAAAAGTTTTTTGATCCACCATGCGAGCGCGATACCAACCGAATCAGCGCCACGCGTAGTTGGACGGACAACGGTATAATATGTATTAGGTCTGGACGTGTGAGTGGCTGTACAATTATGAAAATGTGATTAAAATGTATTTTTTTTAAATTTTGTGATCCACTGTCTACTGCAGACAAGACACCAAGTACGTACCTAGGTATATTATCGTGTTTTTCATTAGCGAACCGAAATGTATTTTCGTTCCAATGCATAATGTAGGTATTCCGCAAGTGTTTTCTTACAGGTTTAATTTTATTACATTCGTTATTTTAGATTGAAGCTGCACCTACATACTTATTTATTTTAATGTTTTATTATAATCAATTAAGGCGATGAAGAATAATATATCGAAATATAGTTACATGCCTACAAGATAACAGGTTTGTCGGTACCTAGCCGTTGAGCATATACCTACCTACATGCAGCCTCAGCTTACCCATACCTACTGAGAGTTTCTAGAACTTCTTGACACTTTTACAGGTACTTACAAGGTTTTTCTTTAGCTCTAACTCTTCTGGACAACAATCCATCGCACATACAGATTTTATGTTTTTTTGCTATTAGTTCAAAAACATTAGCTACCTTTCAATTATCAATAATATAATTTAAGATTTTTTAAGTGTTTCTGTACGAAAGCGCCTTAATTTTAATTCAAGCTTTTGAGCGTTATTATTCTGAAGAAATGTAAGCCCACGCTTAATAAACGAACATTAAGAAAACGTTATTTCGAAAACCCTACTAAACTTACATCGCGTCAATTCGTTTATAGAAGAAGCAATGAGGACAAAAACTAGTAGCTAGCTCTTGGACTAGTGGTAACTGGTGGCCAGCGAGCAGTGACGCGTGGTAAGTTGTACCTACAAGGAAATCCCGTACGTCGGAGTCGGATAGACCGGGCGAGCGGCGAGCGGCGAGCGCCGACCGCACCACCGCGCTCCACAGTCCACACGCGCTCCGACCTCAGTCCGCGGAAGCCGCGTCCTGCCATTGTGATACATTCATTTTGTATACATATCATGTTTTGTTGTTATATTTGATAACTTTTAACATTCAAAGGTCAAATACCGCTACATAACTAGGGAAATATCAGTGTCTACGGTGTCACCAGTGGCAGTGTTCCTAACATATTTGTTTTAAGTTGAACGTTTTGCAGTAAACAAATGGATGTGTTTTACAGATATATTGCTGTTTATTTCCTAGTAACATTGTCGTTTGCCGCTGCGCTCGGTGAGTACAAACCTATCAACCATTTCTCTACATCGTCTCAGATGCGGACGACCTGTACCTACCTACCTACCTACATAGTTTGTTGCACAGCCAGAGCAAGCTATTTTTCACGAATTCAATGACAACAAGTTAACTATAAAGTGGCTCACTACCGATATCATTTATAATTATTGTAATATTATGTTTACTCTTCAATTACCTTGGCAAATTAGTGATCACTTTTCATAAATAAGTAAGCATGTTGCTGCCGAGGACAAGGTGGATAGCAATAATTGGTTCGCCTTCGCCTTCAGACACGACCGGTGTCTGAAGGCGAAGGAAAATTTTATGTCGACCGTCGTGGTCAGGTAATATACCAACGTGTCATCCTAAAGTGAAATACCGAACCTACAAAACGAAGGCTACAACACCGTTGACTTTCGAAAGAAGGCAAACATAGTTTCCTTGGTGTTTTCATCATCTAAAATTCATTACTAGTAAGTTGTCAGTAAAAAATCTCCCTTGATAACTATAGAATCGAAGGGCATAAAAAGTTCCTAAATATAAGTAAATATGCTTTCCTATTGTAATGTGTACCCCGATTAAAATTGACATAAATTGTAAAAGACAGACAAAGTTTCACATTCATAATACTAGTTTGATTATAAAAACGAAGAGCATAAAAAGTTCTTAAATATAAGTAAATATGCTTTCCTATTTTAATGTGTACCCCGATTAAAATTGACATAAATTGTAACAGACCGACCAAGTTTCACATTCATAATACTAGTTTGATTAGAAAAATCCAAACACCAGCTTAAGGTAATCTAAAGGTGCCTACATTCAATGTTTATCCATATTCCGGATTTCAAGTTATTTAGTCGCTTTAATACCTACTAAGTGTTGTCATGTTAGTAATTCCTAAAGTACAACACCTACTTATATAACTTTGACAAAGTTATTTGATAATTTGTAAAGCACATACCAAAAACCAAACAAGACTAAATAAAATCGGATTACATGATAATGAAGTATGGTCCAATTTATATTTTGACTTACCCTCTCCCACGGGAAATCTTTTAATAATCGAGGTCAAATGTAGCATTGAACTTTTCTGTTTAAACTCCAATTCGGAATATAAAGTAAGTTGCTAAATTGAGTTAGGATCGGCTCGGAGTAGACTCGCCAGGAATCACCACAATATAGGTACCTAAATAGAAATCGACCCGACACATTCGTAACAAGTTCCTTCTTTGTATATCACTAGCTTCTTCAGCAAACTTCGTTCCATCCGTTTAGTTTATACAGGAAATATTTAAATATTTTTTTCCTAGTTTCCTCACAGTCGAATAAAATAAAAAGAGCGATTGTCTGTAAAGTCGATTTACTGACGATAGTTGAACGTTACAACATCATAAGAGCGAGGTAACGCCGCATGAGTCATGTTTTTTGGTGTGCGCAGCCGGCTCCATTGAATTATAAGACGTTGTCACGTCAAAAATATCCTATGTCTGTCTCCTGGTCTTACTCAATATGATAGACTCTCTCTAATCTGACAGAACTAGAAACTTAAAATGTTTTCCTAAGATCTTAAGACCATTTTCAAAGTTAAAGTTTCGAAAATGACACATAAGTAATATTTCGTTTTATTTCCAATCACCAATGTTCTAGCTAAAAGGTTCTAAAACTCGAATCTAAAATATGCTTAAATATTAAACTAAAGTCACATTAGGTCAAGGTCAAAGGCAAAGGAGAGGAGGCTGCGGTGGATGTCAACTATGTACTGTCAACTGTCGTACAATCTTGAATTTCCGCCAATACCTGTCTCGGTAACCTTCCCTGACCTCAAACAGAGGCATTGAGCCTCTGTATGAGCTCTGACGATAAACTCTTTCTTTGGGATAATTCGCATTTTTTCTCTATCGCTGTTAATAGGGCTTCTAATTTAAATGTTCTTGTTTACTTCTATTTTCATACTAATCGCGAAAACAAAATATCTTCTTTTACAAACACATCATGTACACTAATCGTCTTATTAATAAACAAGGAGTAAACTACTTCAAGGTTGAGCCTGGTGTTAGTCTTTAAACAACGTGATACAGACTAATAAAAAAGTATCTTCACGCCCATCCCGAAGAGGTAGGCAGAGGTACAACCAAGGCACCCACGACTAGCCGAAGATACTAAGTCCCACAATGTGATAGGTGGCAAGCCTATCGCCAACCGGGCACAATTCCAATCCCGACCAACACATTTTTTTTATTAGAAAATTGGAAAAATCCAATTTTCTTTTTGTTGGCCGACCCGGGATTCGAACCCGGGACCTCATGCAGTCAAGTACAACACCCGGACCGCTAGACCACAGAGGCGATTACAGACTAATAACAACTAAATTTTCCTCTTACGTTAGTCCACGTTTATTAATAAGACGGACTATCTTATTACTCCAAGGTTCAAATTGGTACTAACATCTTAATTACACTGATATATAAACTATAATGTAAACACAACTTTACTCTTACTTTAATCTATGCTTATTAACAAGGGGGTAACAGTTTGTGTGAATAGTATTAACGAGACCAAATCGCTCAGAAATGTGTCGCTCTATTTACTCGCTATTTCGTTTATTTCGTAATTTCTTAATACGTAATAATCATTTTTAACTTGTATTAATCTCCTTGGATAACCTAATCCTAACTAAGTACCTGCGCTAAGCCGTCCTTACGTATCGAATTCAACAACAGTACACCGACAAATTTCGAAAACAGCGTACGTCAGAGTGCCATCAAGTTATCTGTTCAGTTGATGGCGGCGCTAGTGTAGCGCTGAGTGCTTCTAATTGAGAATTTTACCTACAAAATAGCAATAATGATAATAAAAAAACCCGGCCTAGTGCCAGTCGGACTCGCGCACGAAGGGTTCCGTACTATCACTTATCTATTAAAAATTACGTTTGTTATATGGGAGTCCCCTTTAACATTAACTTTATTATTATTTAATTATTTATTTTGAAAGTTTATGTACAAGTAAATATTCTGTGAAAAATTAAAGTGTCTACTTGTTACCGTTTTTAATATTGAGCAAAAAAATACGAAGAAACGCGTTTATTGTATGGGGACCCCCTTAATATTTTATTTTTAGTATTTGTTGTTATAACGACAACGAAAATACATCATTTGTGAAAGTTTCAGCTTTCTTGCTATTACGGTTTATGAGATACAGCTTGGAGACAGACAGACATCGGAGGCTTAGTAATAGGGTCCGTTTTTAGCCTTTGGGTACGAAACCCTAAAAAGGTTGTACATTGTATGTATTTTCATGTTTGATGCTCACCCTTTAGGAACTGGCAGTGGAATAAGGTTTTACGAAACAGCGCTTTAGTTCACATTTTGACCTCCGATAGACAGACAAGCTGGTGGCACTCTACATGGGAATGAATGATTTACTTCAGGGGTATACAGCTTACTTTTTTCTCTGCGTGGTCTTTGTAAATTTACTGAACTTTACAGGTTTTGAAAGTTTAAGGAGTCTGATAAAACAACCCTTATTTTTATATACCCTTACTATTTACACATTTTTAATTAGTTGGAACCATTGGGTCGAGTCTTCAGTAGGGACCTGTTCAACGGCTTCTTGGAATGCATTCACCGCCGCTTCTGGGCTTGAGAATCATAAACCTCTACATTTACCTTTCATTCTTGGGAATAAAAATAAGTCGCAAGGTGCGAGGTCCGGACCGGATTAGTTCCACATTAATTGAAGGCTTCAAGTACGCATTCTATCTAATAGCGGAATGTGCGAACGCGTTGTCTTGGTGAAGGATGGCAGGATTGAGAGGATCCTTTTTGCAGATTTTTTCTAAGACATTGGGCAAGAACAAATTTACATACCATTCTGCAGACAACTGCCCTTTGATTTTCAAGCGTCACTGTTACATGAAGTCCATTTTGTGCCAGTGCTTGGACTCTTTTTAACTTATGTTGGCAACTTTCTGTAAGGAAAGACCCATCCTGTTGACTGGTTTTATCTTTTAGGTTCGAAACAATACACCCAGGTTTCATCACCTGTCACAATGTTATAAACAGCGAATGATTCTCCTCCATTAAACTTTTCAAATTTTTTCGGCAGTCTTTTTTTGCATTCCGTTAAATCATGCGGTATTCATTTAAGTGCAAAGCTTCCGAACCTTCAGTTGCTCATGCAAACTGTTTTCCACGTGACTCATTGCAATGCCTAATTCAGTACGAATTTAATGACAAGTAGTTTTTTTTCAGTCATAATTATGTACTCGTAGTTGTCGTACGGTAATATCGATAATATTATATTTAGTGACCGCAGTCCGAGCCGACCTTCAAGTTTGTCGTCATGAAGATAATTTTGTCCAAGTCTGAATTCTCCGAACCAGGAATACATAGAAATACGATATAGTGCTTCATCATCAAATAGCTGTTGAAGTCTCTGGCAACTCTCTTGTTGACTGAACCCGCAGCGGAAATCGTAAAAACACGTGGTTAGAAAACATAATTACACTAACAATGCTAACGATACACTATTATCTGAATCCCGCCAAATTAAAAAAAAAACAAACGACAATCTCGAAAATTAAAAAGTAATATGTTACTAGAGATCTCCATTTTTAAATATTATTTTATTTTATTTACTGTAAGTAACGAGTTCCAAAAACTTTGATGAGAATGTGATTTCTAGAAAATTGTGATGATCAAACTTTGGCTATGTCTTCTAGGATATAGGTATTATGTATTTGTAGTGAAGTTGATCTTTGTCTAGTTCTCAAGATTTTACAAAATTAAGACATTCATTTTACCGTTTACAAATTTGTTATTTGATTTTATAGTTGTTTAAATGACATTTAGTGCTTTAGGATGTTATTAAGAAGTGCTGAGCTTAAAATATGAGTAGTCTA
This sequence comes from Calephelis virginiensis, assembly GCA_002245475.1. Classification (NCBI taxonomy): domain Eukaryota; kingdom Metazoa; phylum Arthropoda; class Insecta; order Lepidoptera; family Riodinidae; genus Calephelis; species Calephelis virginiensis. The sequence continues at coordinate 310,089 of NJDC01007953.1, read as the reverse complement.
GGTCATACGTATAGTTAAACATCTGAAGCTTCATCACCCTGCACCGAGCTCATAATAATAGGATAAAACATATCCTTATGATATTATAATTGCGAAAGTTTGTGAGCATGGATGGGTCTTTGTTACTCTTTCACACACAAACGTTTTAATGGATTTAGGTGACACTTTACAGGAATATAGTTTATACATCAGAATAAGATATATAGGCTACAACATGCAAAAAATACATTCTGAGTGGAAACTAGTTTTGTAATAAATATGTTCAAAATAAGTTACCTGAAAAAATTATGAACAGACTATTATAACACTGACCTAAAGAAACAAATTTTCGGTTTAGTGCAGCTTTGTTCGCATCTGTAATCGGTAAAGTAAGTATAATGAACTACATTGTTGCTACTAGATGTCAGCTGATAGCTCTAGTTTACCTACAATTCGAATCTTAACTTTTTTCTGGTTTTATTCGAAATTAGTCCGCAGTATTATGTTACATACGCGGTGAGTATATAATGAAATATCAACGAAAACCAATTAATGACACGGTAATTCGCTTATATTCTGCATACTTTGGTATTGAAATTGATATTATGAACAAGATCTGATATGAAAAAAGTGGATAGATTTCTCTTATCACTTCACCAAGTATACCCAAAATCAGGTATAGAATCTTAGGCACCAAAATGAGTGTAGGCCAGTGTAATTATTTTTATTAACATCCTATTATCAGCTCGGTGACGCTCGTTATTGGATCAATAAGCAAACAATTGTCGTCCATCCTTTTCTAAAAAAGCAAACAGCAACATGTCAAAGAACTTAAGATAAAGAAATCTGTTGGATATCATTATCTTTTGTATATATAATAAAATAGTTGCAATAGATTTTTCACAATTTCCTATTTAAGGTCAACCAACCAATTTCACTTTTTGTAGCATCATCTGGCTTTACAATTTAACAAGTAAAAATAGCAAATGTTTCAAATATTGCATTTGCATTAGAATAGCATCACCAAACTCTAAGATGTATATGTAAAGTAATTAAACCTGAACTGCTCCATCATCCTGCTCCTGCGACATTACAAAATCCGCATTTGCTCCAAAAAATGTCTTTGCAGTCATTTTAAAAATAAATAAATTGCGTGACATTATATCGTTCGCCCTCTATTCGTTAATGTCCTTATTAAATCTATGCGTTAATATATAAACGGGTGTTGAAAAACCGATCATGAGATTTGAAGTCTTTCCTGAAAGTAGGTTCATTAACTATGTTACGGTACCATACTCCGTACACCACCTCCCTAACCGGTACCGCCTGGTAATGCTGATAAGCGACTGACGCATTTTTTCAATGGAGCCTGTAACTAGTATTAGAAAAAAAATTAAATTCCAGTTGAAAATTTCATTCTGACAACCAAGAGTCTGTAAAAGTAATCATTAAATCAAATAATATTATCAGGTATGCTCTTAATTCGAAAAGCTTTTTAATTCGCTTAAAAACCAAACAGGCTGGTGACACTACCGCTTTAGATAGATCAGCACAATTATTTGCACAATAAGCTTGGATCGGCTATGAGGTAAAATATTATATTGTTTTTGTAAAAACCTAACCAGTTTTATGTTGACGATGATAACGAGTGTTGTATGTAAATTGACCTTAAGATACGCTATCTGGATTTGTGTTTGAAATCTATTCGATAGGTATCGTTTTCATGCAACACAAAAATGTCCTCCGAATCGGACACTTGTAGATTGCCACGCATCAAGATGATGGGCATGATACTTTAAACTCTGTCGCGAAGTCCGAAGGTGGAATTTAGTGGCTGGAATAAGACCAAACAACTCCTCAAATCATTCCCCATGATAGATACGGTAGAAAAGGCCAGCGCCAAGGAATCAAGCCGATTGGTGATTGCCTGGTCATTGACAATTCGAATTGCTCTACGTTGAATGCGGTCAAACGGAAGGAGCTGGTACTGTGTACTGTGGAGCCCCTGCCCAGAGTTGAGAACAGTACTCTATATGAAGCCGAATTTGCGCTTTGTAAGCGATCGGTCGGCTTGAAATACTGTCTCGCTTTACTGAGCACACCACGTTATTTAAACCACACACCTCCAATTAAACCACAAAATTGAACATCACTCGTAATGTCAACGCCGAGTGTACCAATGCAGGCTGTGCCGGTTAGGAAAACGCTCTCAAATCGAGGAGATGCGACGATGGGACTCTTTTTAGCGTAAAACGCGCAAACTTGGTCTTACTAGGGTTAGATTGCACCAGATTTTGCTAGCCCCAACACGAAATTTCAGACAGAAGATTGTCAACTTTAGACACAAGTTGGTTCCGGCTCCCAATGACATGTTTCTGAGATATATTATGCCGGCCAAAGTATAAGGCTTCCCCAGTAGTGTCGTGTGCTTAGCAGTGAGTGTTACTAATTTGCAACATGTCGTTAACATGCAGAAGAAACAGAGTAGGAGAAATCACACAGCCTTGGGGAACACCAGCATTGACAAGCTCGGACTCCGAACATATGTCGTCGACAACGACCTTGATGCTACGCTCTGTCAAAAAAACTAGTGACTTATTTGCATGTTTTTTCATAAATACGAAGACTTGGATCAAGCTATACTATCATGGCTTCATCGATAACGTCAGAATAATATGCCTATCTCGGGGCCACTCGTGAAAGCTAAGGCGGAGAATTTTGCTGAAAAACTTGGTTTATCTTCTTTCAAAGCATCAGAAGGATGGCTTGGAAAATTCAAGCAACGTCATCATATCAACTGTGGTAAAATAAGTGGCGAAGAACGAAGTGTTGATACGAATGTGATTCATGATTGCATTACTCGACTGTGGTCAAAATTCATAGAAAATACGCGCCAAGTGACATTTTCAATGCTGATGAAGCAGGATTTTTCTGTAAGTTGACTCCAGATAAAACTCTGAAGTTTAAAGGGGAAAAGTGTGTAGGAGGAAAGCTTTCCAAGGAACGTATTACAGTGCTTGTAGCTGCTAATATGAATGGCACAGTTTTAATAACATTACAAAATTGCCAGTAACGTATAAAGCTAATAAATCAGTTTGGATGACCAGTCAACTTTTTGAAGAAGAAGTGCAAAAGTGGGACGCTGAATTAAAAGGACGAAAAATTTTACATCTTGTTTTCAACTGCCCCGCCAACCCGTTTATATCAATCCTTCAAAACATAGAGTTGGCATTTCTTCCTCTAAATACGACTAGTATCTTACAGCCAATGGACCAGAGTGTGATGTGATTATTGAAGCTTCAAGGATTACTATAGAAGGAAATTATTGATGGAGCTAGTCGAATCTGAAGGTAAAACTTCTGTTAATATGCTGCATGCAGTAATTTGTTTATCTAAAGCCTGGGAAGAAGTGACGCCCACAACTATAAAGCACTGTTTTCGAAATGCTGGACTTTGTACCAATTCTACAATAGATGAGGTGGAAACAGAACTTAGTTTGACAACGACGACAACCCTCCTTTAACTGAGTGGATTCAACAGGTCAACATGGCAGAAAATACGGTAAATCTTCAAACCTACATCGAAGTAGACAACTGCTTACAACGGATTCACTCACCGACATAGAAATTTTGGATTCGGTAAGAAAAACTGAGGTTCAAGAACAAGGAGATGAAGAAGATGAAACGGATGAGCTTGCGTCTCCACCGAGCGTTAAAGAAGCTCTGAAAGCAGCTAAATTATTGCAAAATTACTTCCTTCATCACCAAGGTGCCTTAACATCACAAAATATAAATAAAATAATTAAAAAAATATAACAAAATTACTGGTGCAGCAAAAGGCGTCCGACAAAAATATCAAAGTATACGCAATAGCGTTCAATTAATTAATATTTTTTTTTGTAGATAACACTAACACTAGACTAAAATAAACTTTTTTTTCAAATTCTGATTTTTATTTTCTTCATTTAACGACCGCTCTCTATAACGCCATAAAATGCACATTGCCTTCAGTGTCGTAAGAGTTTACACTGTATTTGTATAATTTCTTTCCGCGCCACTTGGAAAATAACTTTTTACTATTACCGTTTTAGTATTTTTGTATCGACTTGTTAAATCTAAAGTAGTTCTACATCTTCTAGTAACAAGATTTATCGCTCTGATGATGATGATGATGATGAAATACTGATGTTGTTTACTCTGAAATAATATTAATGATTTTGTGTGAAATGAAATTAAATTTAGTGTTACTAAATACAACAAAATACGTTGAATGGCAACCCCTTGATGGCGAGTTAAATGTCGGTCATCTCAACACTCGATCGATTTTTTTCTTGACACGACTATTTTGCTGTTTTCATAAAAAGATTTTAAAGCACTTTTGCAAGTAGATATTATTTGTCATAATAGTCTGTAACATTTCAAAAAATCCAAGCATTGATGCCATGAGAAATAACGTTTTTTAAGATAAACTCAAACATACAATATTAATGTTAAACTCTTTTTTGTCCTTCTATGTCAAGAATAGGCTATTTATCATAGGTAAGACATGCAGTTAAATACCATCATCCAGTCCAGACACCATAGTTTATGTGAAAGTGTTCCTGTTTTATTTTATTTTGTGATATTGGAAGGCAAACAAGCAGACGGATTTCCTGATGTTAAGAAATTCACGCCGTCTAGAGACACCGAAGGTTGTAATGGTGCGCTGCCAACCTGAATAGAATACTTTCAAATAGAATACTTTGAACCGACTTCAAAAAGAAGTGGGGTAATACATTCGACTAAGTATAGTTTTTTGTAGTGATTCATTAAATATTGATAGTATCCGGGCATAATTTCGAGCACTAATTTGAAAAAGCCTTATATATAGTCACCATCTATATTTTAACTAATATCATTATTTTGTAACGCAATTGTTTGTATTGTATTAAGTATTATTATAAGTTCAAAATTATGACGTTCAATACATTTATAAGTATATTAAAGAAAATCGTGTTAGTTACACTATTTATAACTTATGAATGGCTAAACCAGTTTGGCTCAAAACTGACAGGAAGGTATTTTTGCTGTTAAACTGCTTATTGATATGCTTAAATCATAACTTCTGAATTTCAGGGTTCATTTCTCTCATTTTTTTTAATTTATTTGTGGAAGTCCAAGAACTGTTTCTCTTATAAGAAAATGATAACAACAGTTAGGAAACTAGGAAAAAAACAATATTTCAATTTTAACCACACAAAAGAAACGGGTGGAACAAAGTTCGCTGCGTCAGTTAGTATTATTTTATTGTATTATATTATTATACATTAATACCTGAAGCAAAAAATTTAAACCCTTTTTTACGAAAATTGCGTGGACGGAGGAGAATAAAATTTGGCACACTTATAGTTTATACATAGGAGAAGTACAGAACGCTAATATTTTTTAATAATAATACTTATAAACTGCATTAAATCAAAAAATAAAACATTACTCATACTACTACGAGTTTGACACACACAAACAAAACATATTGATAACGATAAAAGATCACAGGTGGCGCGCAAATTATATTCATAAAGTTTGGAAACAAAGTAGTTGGTCTTTTTTAATGAAGATGGCGACCTTATCAAAAATAATGTATATTGAATAACTTATAATTATAATTGGTTATGGTCGATAACTGTTATAGCAAATAATCCTCCAAATGACACAGAATGTGACAAGCTTAACTAACGTTCCCACCGTCCACCTCCGCGACCAGAAAACGAATACAGGAAGAGCTCAGGAAACAATATAAATTGTCGCCAACTTTGTCGAAGAACTCGCCCCAGAGAACACCAAATACGACATCGAGGCATCCTCAGGAAATCGACCGTACCGTACAAACGACGAAGCACGAGTAACTTGCCGCCACTTTTTTTTTGAATGACTAATTTTGTTGCTAACCGCAAGGTTTTCACAACTTCACGGCGCTAGTTTGGACTGATCAAGGTGCTTAGCCTGAGACATCATTATTTAAATGAATTGGACTGTTACCAACAACGCCAGCAACAAGGGCTGTCTCTCGGGAGATCGTACCTCGACTTGGTGCTGCATTCTAGTTACTGGGTGGGCTTGATGGAGGAGTAGTGGTGGCTCATCGCTCGGCGTTAGGTGCCGGGCGCAAGAGACGTCTTCGTCGCCGAGACCGGCGGCGACGGTGTAGTGTGATGTTGTTGTTTTGTGAGTTAGTGTTCGGGATGGCCCTCCCAACCCGAACGTTTGTTTGTCGCGGCTATTGGGTCCGGAGGATCCGATAACACGTGGCGGGGTCTTCTTTGATTGGTGGGCGCGTTCGCGTTTTTTTCGTGTTTCATCCATTCTTCGAAAAAGTCAAGTTTCGTCATAGTTATGGCTCGATCTGGAAAAGACTATAAAATCACTCACGAGCCTTTTCGGGATCCAGAATATGTATGAAACTATACTCAAATGTTTTATTTACAACATACTTAAAAATTAAGCTGGATATAGTATAAGGGTAAAAAAGTAGCATCCCTTTAAATTTCAAAAATATAAATAAATCTACAAAATTTCTCTGCTTACATTCAAACTCATAGCACTCGAATAATTTAAGATATTTTTGTAAAAAAAGTACTTCAAATAAGTATACATACCTTCTAAAGAATGTTCCATCACAAAACACTAGATTCACTTTGTAAATAATTTGAAGAGATGCAATCACAAACGTGCGTAAAATGCAACCGATTTGCAAATGCAAAACATATTTCCTTATCACTTTACCTGCACCTGCATTTAAGTACCTTAATAATGTGATTAGCGTAATCTATTGCATGTTTAGCCTAATCAGTGCGCCGCCTAAATTGCGCTCTTATATAGACCAAACACCCCAATATCAATTATTCGTAATCGCTTCACGAATATATTGTGTAATGTTGTACGGCTCGGTTGCTGCTAAAAATTCGTAATAATGGGGAATTCGACATATTTATTTGTTAATTCAACAATGTTCTGGACATATTGTGTTTAAAGATTTCTAATTATTGTAATGGGCTTTGTGGAAATTTTTATTTTTGAATGCCGCTATGTGTTCTTTGTAACGTGTTTGAAAACTCCGACCTGTTTGACCTATGTATGTTCCGTTACATTCAGAACACAGAAGTTTATAAATTCCTGACTTATCTCTATTGTCTAATTTGTCCTTACCATTATAAATTTTTCTTAACAGATTATGTGTTCGAAAAGCAACATGTATATGATTAGACTTTAGGGATCGTTTAATCTTTTTTGTCCCTCATAATTGAAATTAGATTTGTACCTAACAATATTTTCTGTTGGCACGGCATAAAATAATCGTAACATTGCTTTCTTCGTTTTATTTTTATTAAAACTATTAACAATGTTGCTATTATAGCTGTCTGCCGCTGCCAACTGACAAATTAATCCTAAGTCCTTTTTGTAGTTTTTCTGACTTAAAGGGATAGATAAAAGCCTTCCTTTATTCGTGTTCTGGTCGCGGTGGTGGACGGTGGGAAAGTCAGTTAGGCTTGTCACATTATGTGTCGTTTGGAGGATTATTTGCCACAACGGTTACACTGCTTACGCGGAATTAGCAAAATAAAGGATTATTTTGCATCTTGGTAACCTTTATAGTACCTTGGTATCCTTTATTTTGTTAATGTAAATAAGTTATAGAGTAATAAATCTATACATATAATAAATCTGTACATTGAATATATTGAAAAAATAAATAGCAGGGGGTGTTACTGGATCGATACCAAACCCAAATAGGTATGTGATTAAAAAAAAATTGTCTGTCTGTCTGTCTGTATGTTCAGGCATCACGTGAAAGCTAACGATTTGATTTCGATGAAACTTGGTATAATTATACCTTATTATCCTGGGCACAAAATGGGATACTTTTTATCTTGGAAAAATACGTAGAAAAAAAATCTTAATTTTTCAGTTTTATCACGCGGATTGGGTGAGATTATTTCATCTGAGTCCCAACGCGGACCTGGTCCAATAACCCTTTAGGCCAAGGTCCACGAATGTAAAGGGCCACGTCAGCGTACGATGCCGTCACGTCATTCCACCAGGACCTCTTAGTATTACTGTCTCGTGCAGGAAACAGTGGTTGCCCTACACCAACTCATTGCTACATATTTTGGACAATGATTTTGGCACTATCATAAGCGGCACGTAGCAAGTAGTCCGCGCAATAAAGCAAAAACATTAGTCCAACTGCAGTAGTCGCGAGCGTGCGTGCTTTGTACACCCGCTTGATCCATGTATGTGAATGTAAAAGACTTGATTTATGTTATTTCAGACACCCGATGTCAAAATGGAGCAGCCTGCATTGTTCTGACAGAGTGTACCGGGCTATTCAACCAACTAAACAGAAGCAAGAATAGTCGAGAAATGTTACGGCTCTTACACTGCGGGTTCGATGAAGCAAATAGTCCAAAGGTATGTAATCCATAGTTATATTAAATAAAACCTGTTTCTGACGCGTCTATACAAAGATAAAATACAATAGCAGATCGGAGCGCGGCTACGCTGCATCATGAACATGCGAAATAAACTCAGCAGGCTCGTCTTTATTTCCTCATTTTAAAATATAATGTACACATAAAGATTATTACTTTAAACTGAATTTTCGGTATGATCGGTATGAAGAACATTAATTCGAAGTACACTTGTCTGCTAAATACTCGTATTTATTTGGCCCATGAAAGAGTGGAGACGAGACATATGCAGAGCAAGATTATTTTTATTCTTACAGAATATTATTGTACTCACACAGTGTAAATACTACAAAGTATCTTGGTGCCCATATCCCCGAAGACTTAGGCAGAAGCACAACCAGGGCACCCACGACTAGCCGAATGTGATAGGTGGCAAGCCTATCGAAAAAAAAAATACTTTACAAAATAGGGTTCTATTTTGTAAAGTATAGATGTAACTAAATGCTTAATAGCATTCTGTACCAGTTACCTTTAGAAAGAAAAATCGTAAAGTATAATTATAACAACAAAAATAAAATTGGATTTTTCCAATTTTCTAATTTAAAAAAATGTTGGTCGGGATTGGAAATGTGCCCGGTTGGCGATAGGCTTGCCACCTATCACATTGTGGGACTTAGTGTCTTCGGCTAGTCGTGGGTGCCTTGGTTGTACCTCTGCCTACCTCTTTGGGGATATGGGCGTGAAGATACTTTTTATAATTATAATTACATGGCACTCCACGTTTCAGAAACACAAAGCTGAAAATATAAAAAAAACGAAAATTAGAAATTTAATACTTAGGAGACATACAAGAAAACTAAAACTTAAATTTT
>NJDC01007953.1:277945-293145 GCA_002245475.1 Calephelis virginiensis | reverse complement strand
ACTTTTTTACTTCTTCTCTTATTGTTTCGTGGTAGTTTTGTCGGCAATCCCGATATTTATTATAAGTTTTGAAAAATATTTTGAAGAAAAATGGGTAAAAATAAAAGTTGCGATCCAACACTACGAAAAATTATCATGAAGTTGGAACAGTTTTTTCTATAAAAGGCTGTCTTACCTGAAGGTACTTCCAGTAAAGTGGGATCCCTAGATGCACACTGTTTGTTCACAATGTTTTTTTTTAAATAAATTTATATTATTTTTCACGAATAAACCCGCTCCCAAGATATACAGTGATGTAAGAGTTAACAATTTCACTGATCTAAATTTAAATTTGCAAGATTCAAAACGAGATGTGTTACATAGCGTTCGAATACATTTTTTTGAGCAATAAATACATTATCCGCCCTCGTCTAATTGCCCCATAAAACAAGTCCGTACCTTAGGTTTACGTTTAATTTTTTAGATATAAATATTTTTAAACACGAAAAAAAATGGAGGTAGAATTATTTTATCCAAGTATTTACGAAGACAAATAGCTATATCTGTATTGTACTATAATAATTAGCCATACCACTGTCTAGTACTTACACTTCTGTTTAGATGAATTCCTATTTAAAAGATTGCTGAGCAAGTAGTTTAATCTTTGATTATTCTAAATTTTGAAATATTGATTATGTTTCACATTTAATTTCATTTTTAATTTTATTTTTTGACATGTAATTTACAATTATTTTTTTAAAGTTAATTTGCCCCTTTCTGGGGTCGGCTAAGACATTTAGGCCATGCTGCCATGTCTTCCGTATTAATTATTTCTTGTACAGTCCTTAGTCACATGTCTTCCGTATTAATTATTTTTATACAGTCATTAGTCACTACTTACAAAGTCACATTAGGGTCTTGAGTAAAACAGTGGTCACTTAACACAAGCTCACTTTGGGAGATTTGGCGGTAGCGAGGAAATTCACAATACACTAATTTCTTCATGTTTGTTTCATTTGTGCGCTTTCACTGAACAAAATTAAACTAATTCCCACCTAGATTAACCAATTTTACTCATTATTTACACTAAATTCAATAATTGCGAAAAAATTACGACCATCTTCATTCACGATGGCACCAAAGCGCCTTTATTTTTTCAATCTATTTGACGTTTTGATATTTTTTTAATTATTGTACGTAGATTTTTTTAGTTAGGTATGTTTTAACTGGTTTTAACAGTTTCTTTAAATAGGCTTAATAATTTCAACATGTAAGTATTTACCTACATACTTACTATTACATGAGGGTATGAATTTTTCATATTCATTATTTATTATTTATTATCATTAGAGTATAAAATTTTACTTTTTTTATTATTTTCAGAGTTTTGTTAATTATTCTTGTAATCATATACTTAAAGTATTCGATGATATGGATTATGACTAAGTTGTAAATTTATGACGACGATAAGAGTATTATGTACGTACATCGAATAAACCGATTTGATTTGATTTGAAGAGTCGAAACTATCAAAGTGAAAATTATCAAGCATCTCAAGCGTCTCTGAACAATTAAGCCGAAATTCTCTTAGCTACAGCACTAGTAAAAGTCAAATGTTCGGATGGATCTTACCATGTGTTACGAGCCTAAAAGACCAAGGGTTGCAGACATCGATCACAACTGAGAGCGTCGCATAGTTGTTAGCCTTACTATTAATGAGAAATAGAGGTGTCATATCAGGTGTTGAGGCAAATGAAAATATTAGCAAAGGCATTACTAACTTTACTTGCAAATCACTTCATAGCAATTTTGGATTCAATGCTGACGTCGTCATCATGAAAACTGATCAAAAATTTGCCTAATTATTCTTTCCAAAAGTCTTCTTGGGAATTTTAACACAACATACGGTAAGCAGATCCCGAAATCAGCTTCTTTTAGGCGTTGCTATTTACCCGACCAACATTTTGGAAGGTTTCATTAAAGCTGCGCCCAATCAACCGATAGCTCAATAAACAAGAATCGGTTGGATTATGTGCGGTAACGTTAAGACATTGTCGTAATGTCGTCCTAGATACAGATGACCTTAGAAAATTCTTGGAGATAGAGGATATTAACAAACAATCAGAGTTGTCCTCCGAGGATAAAGTATGTGTAGAGTTATAATTATCAACGACGAAAAGACTCGACAGTGGTAAATACGAGGTTCGACTTCCTCTCAAACCAGATCATGAAGAAAAGTTAGGTACTTCAAGACCGTTAGCTCTAGCGCAATTCCGTAGTCTGGAAAGAAAGTTTTCTAGACATGAACAGTTCGCGTCAGACTACTAACCATTCATGTTTTAATAACAAGATGTTGGTCATATGATTTCATCAATATCTAATTCATCATCTGAATATATCATACTTCACCATGCCGTCATGAGACAATAAGCTGTGACCACCAAGCTACGTACTGTGCATACACTGGTGTGTAAGCTTGAATGACGTTATGTTCAAGAGACCGAACGTACAGCAAGATCTTTGAACTCTCATTTTGAAGTGGAAACTATCAATATGCTTTCACCAGTGACATAGAAATAATGTTCCGACAAATGTAGATCAATTTTGACGATCAAAAAAGTCAGAAGGTATCAACTCACAACAGTCACATATGGAACAAAAGCTTCTCCTTTCTTAGCTTTAATGACTCTCAAAAAGCTTGATGCAGACGAAAAACATAGGTACCCTGAAGCCGCAATAGCATTACAAGTATGCTTCTACATGGATGACTACTGCGGGGGAAATCATTCAATTGATGGTGATATTAAGTTTTTAAGCTCCGGTGGGTTCAATTTGAGAAAATGAGCTTCAAACGGCATCGGTCGTATCGCGCTCTCATTAATTAATGGTTTGTGAGTTTTTTGTGGGTCATGTAGCTAAAAGTCTTGATAGTAAATTAAAGTGCCTTTGGTATATTTTTTGATTTGGCTAAGGCACCGTTTTTATTCCCTTTTTGCTTACAAAACTTGAATATATATATAGGTGTTAGAGGTCTTCCTTTTCAACTATTAGAAGATTACCAATCAGATAGATCATATACCGCTAAAGTTGGTAACATATATGGCGCCAAAAACAAAATAAACTACTGAGTGTCCATAAGATCGAATTCGTCAATACCTAATATCTTTTTTATTTAATGCCATACTTCTTCTTCTTTTTTCTTTAAGTATTGGCCTTCACGTTAGTATTTTGCCATTAGTCAAGTAGAAATTTGCTTCAAATTATACATCAATTTTAACAAATTATAATTAGTCACCAGTCATAACTCATAAGTCGTCAGTTAGTCATGTCAGGCTCTTGGGTAAAGCGATGGCCTCATTACCCAAGTTCATATAATGAGGTTTGGCGGCAATGAGGAAATACACGATACGCTAATTTCTTCCTGATTATTTCATTTCTGTACTTTCACTGAACGAAATTGTACAAAATGCCACCAAAATTGACTAATTAATTTCACTCAATATCAACACGAAATTCAATAATTATGAAAAAACTTCGACCATCTTTTCTCTCGATGGCGCCAAGACTCCAATTCCATACTTGTGACATCTTGTTCAACTGCCACGAGACTACCACTGTCAAACATTTACAATAGTTGACAGTATCCAATACCTACACTTTATTTAAAGAATATGTATGAATATGTAAAAAACATTCAAAAATTTTCAAAAAGGCTTGTACCACTGCTAAATCCTTGTATTTGAAAAATTCTATTAAACAATCTTCAAATAAAATAAAAACTACATTATCAATTGTGAAACCGGGAAAACCAGAATGTTTAATAATGACTACAGTTTGAAGATTGACAATGTGGACATAAAAGGTGAATTGGATATTGCAATGCAGTTTGAACATTTTTTCACTACTATTGCAGCAGAAACTAATAGAATTCTTAACTCTTCACCAATCATTGCAGAATCATTATTGAAGCAACATGTAACAGAGTGTAACAATTATTTCGGATTTACGTTTGTTGATAAAAATAAGTCTTTAAATCATTAGAAATGAAGAACACTTTAGATTTATGTTGTTGTTGTTCCTTACCTAGCTGTAATATTCAATTGTTGTATCTCAAATGGCGTTTTTCCTAACCTAATTAAAATTAGTAAGGTTATGCCTCTATTTAAATCTTGAAGTTTGTCTGATCCCACCAACTATCGACCTATCTCCGTTCTGCCTACCCTTGGTAAAATATTTGACAAAAAAATACTTAATCAAATGCTATTACATTTATACCTATACGGTTTATTTCATAATAAACAATTTAGTTTTACAAGGGATAGATCAACAGTCGATGCTGGTGTCGAATTGTTAAAGAAAATTTGTGAAGCCTTGGAGGACTCTCAGGATGCACTCGGTGTATTCTGTGATTTGTCTAAGGCGTTTGATTGCGTTAACCATGATACTCTGACCAGGAAACTTCGCCATTATGGAATTAAAAATAAGTCACTCGATCTTCTGATTTCTTATTTGAGTGAGGGAATTCAGAAAGTCGAGATTACTGCTGTAAAATCGACAGGTGCTGCTGTTACCATGGGTATCTCCCAGGGCTCCATTTTGGGACCATTTTTGTTTCTCATATACATAAATGACTTGCCTTACTACGTCAGGGATAATCATGGAATAGTGTTGTTTGCGGATGACACTTCATTATTATTGAAAGTGAAAAGACAGCTGGGTAAGTATGACGAAACAAACTGTTAAGACTTCACCTTTAAATGTCTTTTTAAAAAATCATCAAAATTATTACACTTGAAGAAAAGAGTTTATTAAACAATGCTTTTACACAGAATGAGTGTTTGGTGAGAGACTAGTGCGCGACAGGAAGAATGGAAAGCGACTAACTGGGAGAATGATGTATGACTCGGAGCAAGTAGATGAAAATGTAGGATCAGCAGGTTAGGTGTTGAGTAAGCAGTAAAGGATACAGTCTAGGGATGTAACAGAACGATGCTATTTCAAAAGTTGTACATTGTTTCAATGTAAACAATTTTTTTTCATAAAAAAACATTAGTTGTGCATAAAATTTTCAATGACTTATGTAAGGCAAGTAGATACCTACCAATGTATAACTCAATGGGAACAAACTGGACCTAGTAGATTCTACCACATTTTTAGGAATTATAGTAGATAAAAAGTTACAGTGGGGCTCGCACATTGCAAAACTTGCAATCAAATAGAGCTTAGCACCTTACGCTGTTAAGAAAATAAGGCAGTTAACAGATGTCAACACCGCTAGAATTGTTTATTTTAGTTATTTCCACAGTATCATGTCTTATGGCATTCTTCTCTGGGGAAGCTCTGCCGAGGTAAACACTACTCTTGTCTTGCAAAAGATATATAGAATATATAAGATATATACAGGCAATTTATAACTTAGGCCAAAGAGTTTTCCTCAGGGAAAAGTTTAAAGAAATACAAATTCTAATGGTGACTTCTCAATATATTTTTGAAAACTCGATATATGTCTATAAAAATTTAACTTTGTTTAAGAAAAATTGTGATGCACATGCTGTAAACACGAGGAATAAAAACAATCTTGTTGTGCATAAGTCTCGTCTTCACAGAATCAGTTATTGGCCAATGTATACGTGTTTACAATAAACTTCCCGAGAATATTAAAGACTTACCTTTTAAAAAAATTAAAAAAAGTATTAAGATTAAGTTGTATGGTAAGGGTTATTATAAGATTTCAGAATATTTAGAACACAGAAATGCTTGCTATTAATAGCTCCTCATACCAATCTCTGCAAATTATTTGTAAATGTAATGAACAGCAACAACAATGGTAAATGTAAAAATAAGACAAGCCTTTTGAGTTTCTTTCGCCAGATCTTGTCAGTGAGTGGCCGCGTTCCGATCCGGTGGTAATTTTAAGAATTATATAGACGCGTTACAAGAATCTTTGTACTAGAGTACGTAAAATGATGCCAGTTTTCAAAAAAGTTAGACACTTGGGTTGTGCTCACACCAACAAAATTGTTTATTATGGTCTCTGGCAATCTTTATTTACACACGGTATTGCAACATGGGGAGCTGCACATAAAACCACACTAACCAATTTAGAAAGAGCTCAAAGAATTATTCTAGAAGCCATTTTGTTTAAGCCTCTTCGATATCCGACTTCAGAATTGTACACTCAATTTGATATCCTCTCTGTAAGGCAATTAATTATTAATTAATTATTAAAGCTGCATATCATGAGGCAAGACTATCATTCAAATTGAAGATCATGGATAATAATTTACAAGGTTCCGTAATGCAAAAGTTTATTTTCCCATCGTTTTTCTTTTTTTCTATCTCCATTACTGTATAATCGTATCAATAGAGACACAAATACAAAGGACCAATCCAGAACCATGTGTAAAAAGCTACTACATAACTACTTAAAAAAATGTGATTACAATAAAACTGAAGATTTTTTTTTAAAAATGATTAAAACATCTAAATTTGTATACAAATACACTTCCTATTATATATTCTATATAGAAAACTATTTATATACAAATTGATATAAAGAAATTGAACGTCGTATATTGTATATTGATTAATATTTATTAGTGAATATTCTTATTACTTTTTTAGATTTTTTATTTTTATATAAACTTTACATTTCATTTTTATTTTATTTTTTTATATAAACCTATCGAGAGATAAAAAGAAAAACCGACTCCCACTACATTGATTAAAGTAAATAAATAATAATAAATAAATAAATATCCCTGGACAAGTTACACAAATTGAATCTAAGCCCAAAGTAATCAAATTATATGCTTGTGTTATGGGTGTTAGTCAACGATACTAATACATAGAATTACTTAAATAGATACCAGAATAAATTTAATGAACACCCAGACCCGGAAATGCAGACATCTAAAATTACCATCACACAAATGCCTGCCCCCGTCGGGAATCGAACCCGAACCTCGCGGTTGGTCGGTGTAGTTAAGCGTGTACGTTAGCCACTCGACCAGCGAGGCGGCCAATGAAAATGCAATAAAAGAAACCATTTCACAAACTTTAAAACTACTTGTCAGATCTTGATTACGTTTATAAGGAATCACCTCTTACGAATGAAAGAAAATCTCAAATGGTCTTTCGTAATTGGCGGAATAATTGCGTAACAAACATACAACATCGTTGGTCGAGTGGCTAGCGTACACGCCTAACTACACAAACCAACCACGAGGCTCGGGTTCAATTCCCGATGTCCCTGTATTTTCAGGAATCTATAAACTACATTGTTCTGAATGCAACAGTGTATACGTTGATCAAACTGGTCGTAGTTTTGAGTCTCGTTACAAGGAGCACATATCGGCTGTCAAAAACATTCGTCCAGATAAATCACATTTTGCAAAACATCTTATAGACACTGGGCATACGTTGGCAGCAGATCATACTTTTGAATTACTCCATACTTATAATAAAGGATTAAAATTAAATATACTAGAACAACTAGAAATTATTAAATGTAATAACGAAAACTCAATTACACTGTCCTGTATTTCCAGGAATCTATAAACTACATTGTTCTGAATGCAACAGTGTATACGTTGGTCAAACTGGTCGTAGTTTTGAGTCTCGTTACAAGGAACACATATCGGCTGTCAAAAACATTCGTCCAGATAAATCGCATTTTGCAAAACATCTTATAGACACTGGGCATACGTTGGCAGCAGATCATACTTTTGAATTACTCCATACTTGTAATAAAGGATTAAAATTAAATATACTAGAACAACTAGAAATGATTAAATGTAATAACGAAGACTCAATTACACTGTTAAACGAACAAACAAATTTAACTAATTCACCCCTGCTACACATGTTTAACAACAACGGTGCTACCCCCACCACGCTTACTCACTAAAGCACACTCGCAGGCGAACTCGCAAAACCTTATAAATAGAGCGAGTCGCAAGCGCACGCGCCAGTATCTGCTCGACCTTTGTGGAGTGCAGTCGAATTCTGGGTTTGAATTGTCCAATTCATTCTTAGCGTACTATTTTGTCTGTTTTGTTACGCAATAATACGTATACATTTTTTGGCGGAAAATTGCAAATTAAATAATTTTATTTAGATTGAAGTATAAACATATCAAAACTACAAAAATCGTTTACTTTTTTGCCTCCTGTTAGAGGTTTGTTTTGGGATACCAAAAATATGACAAAATATCATGTATCAAAATACCAAGTAGGTAATCGTACTATTTTATCAATTTGGATGAAAAGAATTTGTTTAATTTTAGATTTGTTGCCCGCCAGAGTTTATCAACCAAGTGACCTCGACGCCTGCAAATATCCATAGAAACATACATTCGAGCAAGCCGTTATTGCCAGACTTGAAGGTGTGCGGCATTCAAAATAATGACAGGATTGTTGGAGGCACCGAAACCGACCTGGACGAACATCCCTGGATGGCTCTTCTACGTTATAATAAACGTACGTAAATCACAAAATATTCTTATCAATCTTCAGCTACAAGCAACAATTTTTTTGGATTCGAAATCTATAATATCACTCAAACGTCCGGGAGTAAATACAGCAGTCTAAAAAATTGGGTTTATTGTTGAGGTTACTTGTGCATTTCGAACTTGTTTACATATCATGTGGTATATTTCAGAGCTTTTTGAATGCTTCACGAGATGGCACCGGTATTAAGTAGAAATTTAAAGATCTATAAAATATTATAGTGTGCATTATCTAACACAACATTGAAAAAAATGTTTACAAAATGTTGTTATAAAGTGTTTTGAAATGACTGAGCTATGCGTTAGATGATATAGCTTAAATGTTATTATAATGTATTGTTGTTACAATTTATTAAAATGTTCGCCAAGGTTCAGTGCTTTATGTCTCACGATATCTAATATGAGGTCAAAGATATTATATTTTCATATAAACTTTGACATAAATTCACAAATTTTAAATAATATTATACACCACTTAAATTACATTTTTGGTTTAGCTTCAAGTCCGTTTGAAATATTTGGAAACAAACAGGTACGAATATTTAAGGTCTCCAAGGTTTTTTTTCCCATTGTTTCTAAAATTTACACCAGAACACGTACTGTAGACCTAAATAGCTAATTTCAACGATATTGACACCAACCAACAAAAAAATTCATAAAATTAAAACTTTCGCCCCCATCCTCAAAAATGGGGGAGGGGACGTGGAAGTTTGTATGAAACTTCAAATTGTTGGGTTGTTCCCGTTCGTCCCACCAAGCTTTGTCCCACCAGTGGGACGAACGGGAAATTATTAAAATGCATAAATTTTATTCCCGTTCGTCCCACCAAAAACTTTGGTAGGACGAACGGGAAGGATATTTTGTACGATTCCCGTTGGTCCCACTAATACGACTATTGGTTCTTAAGGCAGGTACAAACGATAATGTTAGTATCATTTGAATGTATAGATGGGTGAAATAAAAAACAGCATTTAAATCATCTTTCAATATAGAACACGTATATAACAGACATAAAGTAGAAAAAAGCCTCTGAATAATGATTATAGCTAAAATCACAGATCAACAACTTATCGATATTGACATATTTAAAGTAGGTAAAAGCTTCTTGAATATCTATTAACATTAATTTTTATCTTGCCTTAAATCACAGATCATGTAGTCTTAATCAATAAAGTATCCTTATTCATATATATAACATCAATTGTAACAAAAATATTTTTATACTACATACCTTATTAGATGTAGGTTCGTAGTTTTTTATAATAACAGCTTTAAAATTGGAAAAGTTTTTGAATAATTATATAATTATTATAACTTCTTTATCCAACCCTTTGTCTTTAATATCCTATATAGTTTTATTAAAAGTGCTGGGTATTGAAGGAACGTCGTCTGAAACTATAGTTTTCTTGAGTTCGTCGATATGGCATTCTGTTTCATTTTTAGCCAAGTTTGGTTCACAGATGTGTGATGTTTCCTTTAAAATTCGTTTATCCTGAAAACGACTAGTAAACTGTTAGAATTCTGTCTAATATTCAGTGAAGAATGTAGTTATATTCCAGTATATACCACACAGACCCATCTAGTTCCAAACTGAGCCGAAGCTTGTACCATGAGTACTTGTCAACCATTTAACTTGACTTCAATAATTGCTTTGTAAATATATACATATACATGGAAAATAGCCTAGCCGATAAAATAGACATGTACATGCGTATAATATTATTAATATGGTGTGGAATTTGAACATGTCTTGGATTAGTAGCAGTACTCAGTTATAGTGACTGACTACTGCTACTACATCAAGACGGACGCACCAATAATTTGTTTGAATTAATGAAAATATAGAAAATACAATTATCAAATGAAAAAAAGAACGGGGTAAAATAATGTTATCACGACAGTGTTTGTATTTAAAAAAATTACATGTACAGTGATTGTGCCGGTGCACTTGTTTTTTTTTCTCAAGCAGCATTCTCATATAATGGCTCCCCGTGTACACCTTTTTTTGTAAATTGGTGTCCTGCATGCAATAGGACTGTTCCACCTTTTCTCCCAACATACTTCAAGGGACTACTGCTATAAGATGATCGTGTAGGCACCAATTGCGACATTTTTTAATGCTGAAAAACGATTTAGTATATAAGATAGACAGAGCACTTGAAACAAAACCATACAATAACACACATTAAAGTTCACATCACTTTTTCTATTTCTTTTTCACTAAAAATCAATTTAATTTTACTTACATTGCAAAGTTTTTATAGAACGACACCAGTACTTCTCCAATGTTAGAGTTGCACTAAACGAACAGAGTGAAGAGTATCGACCATCAGGTATAAACCAAAAGAATACAATTTAAAACAATGTAATCAGTCCTATTGTCATGCAGCGGCCAATTGTGAATATTTGTAACTATTTGTGTCTCTTTTCGATTTTAGACATAATAATTATTTAGAACATTTTCCAACTTTATAACTGTACAAAAAAACTATGAACCTACATCTGATAAAATAGACATGTACATGCGTATAATTATTAATACTGTGAGGGATTCGTAACCGTCTTGGTTTAGTAGCAGTACTCAGTTGTTACAATCAGTGTTCAGTAAATATATATCCATAAGGATACTTCATTGATTACGACTACTTGATCTGTGATATAAGGCATGATAAACATTAATGTTAATAGATATTCAAGAAGCTTTTACCTACTTTAAATTTGTTAATATATCATTAAAATAGGTATTTATTAGATTAGTTTATATAAAAAAATGTTACCAAGTTCAACATGAATAATATTAATAAGGTTATTAAATTAATAAGAAGTTGTTGATCTGTGATTTTAGCTATAATAATTATTCAGAGGCTTTTTTCTACTTTATATCTGTTATATACGTGTTCTAACTTGAAAGATGATTTATATGCTGTTTTTTATTTCACCCATCATTACATTTAAAATGATAATAACATTATCGTTTGTACCTGCCTTAAGAACCAATAATCGTATTAGTGGGACCAACAGGAACCGTATAAAATATCCTTCCCGTTCGTCCCAACAAAGTTTTTGGTGGGACGAACGGGAATAAAATTAATGCATTTTAATAATTTCCCGTTCGTCCCACTGGTGGGACAAAGCTTGGTGGGACGAACGGGAGCAACCCAAATTGTTAAGGTACTTCCAGAAATTTGGTATGTAGACAAATTTCAGTATACAAAAAAAACTGTCGTGCCCCCAAGACTTCTCTATTATTAAAGGACAACAGTCAGCTATAGTTGAACATGGTCGCTTAAGAGCGAAATGATACCCTAATTTATTGCTTATGCTAAACAACAAACAATCAAAGAAAAACTTATGGGCTATGAAAACCGTCACCCATTTGCTCCCCTCTTACTAGCTGCATTTCCTTATGGACAGTTACTTTAAGCTTTAGAGCTGCCTGGCGTGAAGGCTGATAGTCTACTCTACTCAGGACACCGGCCCGGGTCTCCTCGTGGAGAACCATACACGGAGAAAAACATTATATACTTAGACGTTTAACTACAATATTCATCTTTATAACACTAACACACGTGCCGCTTTAATATTTAGATCGGTATAAAATATCAGAACTCGTTAGAATGAGGTGCTCTTGACCTAATGTATACCAACATACAATTATTTTTTTAGCACTTATTTTAACTCAAAGGCCAACTTTAATATGAAAATATTTAGATATTACATACTGAGGTAGAAACAAGATAGAAAATATTGACCATTCATAAGTAACAAAAAAAATATATATTGACCGGAGAAACAATTGTTGAATCGTCCAGATCGAGGGACCAACTAGTTTAGTCAATATTTTTAAGCTGTTTATGTCGCGGACGCGGCATTTTAATTTTATCAAGGTAGAATTTAGGTAGAGAATTAATGTCAAGTATATTAAATATTTCCTGATGCACCGTATTAGTATAGTACTTATATCTTGACGTCAAAATGGTGGGACAATTCTAATACGGTATTATACAGTAATATATCAACATTTTTTGTCAAAAAAAAGACTAGTTGCACTCCGGAAATGCCGGCAGAAGTGAAAACTTGGATATTAACGTTGTTCATTTTTGAAATTTTGGAATGGTTAGTGAATATTGTTGCACGAATTGCTTTAACTATCAGTATGAAAGTACTATCATTTGTGCACAAATATTATTTTCATATCAATAACCTACGTTTGGCTTGACAAAAACTAGCTAAAGTAAGTCCACGTGACGGCTAGAAGCTTCGTCATATGATCTGTACAATTAACATTGCTCGTCTACACATAAAGCTTATTTTCAAAATGGAACAAATAGAGCAATGTCTGTTGATATTATACGTATCTGCTATATGTAAGAATGTAATACTATACTCTTCGGAAATATCAAAGCAATACAAAAACAGCAGTGAATCTACGTTTTATTTTAGATCTCGCGCCGTCTTATTCGCGCATGCGCAGTGCCCGTCTTACCTATGTTCCGACGATCTGACGCGAGTTTAGAAGTTTTTACCCATTCGAAAAAAAGTGCGCAACGCCGCTAAAGAAGTGTTCACTTAAAAAACATATCTACAAATTTAGGTAGAATTTTTTGAGGCATTTCTTATTGATATCTGTGACTAGGTCCCTCCACCTTGAGGCTCGCGGTTGTGGGGACCGACAAATCCTTTTCTATCCCTTTGTTGGTTTGGGTCATCTTTGCAGAATATATCTATATATCTGTATGTCTGCCTGGCGCTTCCTTCGTAATAGGAAAGTATGTGTTAAGTAGGCAAATCAACAGGACCTCTGTCAAAATAGTCCTTGCTGTAAATATCCTAACCATATCTATCCATGCTGCTATTCTCATTTTCCGGTCCGGGAGGAAGGTTAGCCGACAGACTTACAAATTAGGTACAGGATTTACCATTAGCCATCCCAACCACAACACAGCGAGGCACCTGGTACATCTAAAGTTTCAATAGGTCAAGGTGTCGTCTTTTATCACCAAGACGGATATATTGTGTCTTGTACCTACCTCTCGTATGGCGACAAGAACTTGCTGAAGATACAAAAGCCCAATCCTTTTATTAATCAAAGTTATTTTTGTAAGATGGCCGGGTCGCCGCGGTTGGCTCGATCGCATATTTTAAAGATAACTCGAAGTTTCCTCTTCTCCAAACCGGCTCCGATGTAATATCATTAAACCTTAAATCCAACAGCTGTGTTCGCACTCATGCCGTTTTCCTCATTAACGATTCCAATAACACGCTTAACAAATCCGCGTACGCTGTGAATCTAAATAATATTTTAGCTACTAGAACTACGATATACATACAATTTACTGCTTTAGCCCTACCTGACGGTCAGTATCTCGTATTAACTGTTCGACGTTAACGACACATAATGATAAATAATAAAAAATAAAGTCAGTAAGTAACTCGAACACATCTTTTACTTCGTCTTCTTCATTCATTCACTTGCTGTTCGTTAGTCTCGGTAAAACTCGAGAACTGCTGGACCGATTTGGCTATTTTTTGTTGTTCAGTGATGGTTTGAAAGATAAGAAAAAAAGAAACCTAAGAAAAACAGCATTTAAAGTATTCCCATACAAACAGAACGAGTGGAATGAAGTTCGCCGGGACAGCTAGTACTTTATAAAGTCAATTAAAAACTACATTCTTGTCATAGGAATAGTCTACCCAATGAAATAGAAATAACTTAAATATTTATGAGAAAAGACAGCTTATTTTAAAAATTTGTCAATTTTGTCACCATTAAGTCGTGTTTTGTAACATGAAATTAACATTTTGATAAATTTAAGTGATAAAATTATAATCAAATATCGCTTCTGTGGTTTAGCGGTACGGTGTTGTACAATTAAAAAAGGTTTTTTCAATTTTTTTTAAATAAATATAGATTTTTATTAAATTTAAACTTAATCAAATTAATTTAAATTTAAATTTTACAAAACTATGATTCTGAAATGATTATAGGATTATTATTGTTATAACCTTTTAACTCAATCTAAGTTTGTTCTTTTCTTCAATTTAATCATAACAGTATCTTTGAAAACCTAGTACCTAGGTAGGTAGGTAGGTAGGTAGATAGGTACGTGTGAAGTGCAACAGTACTCGCTAATTGCATCATTTTATTCATGTCAAAAAGTATTACCAATTTATAAGCCATTTTATCAAATAATTCTATTAAACTATGCATCAATAACATGTAAAAATTAACATGTATTAGAGGATGAAGGTCACAAAATATGATTTTGAAATTAATACAAAACTAAGTTTTAACTTAGTTTAACTAAAATGGTAGGTTGCCAGTTTATGGCACCTTAAAAACATCTATATATTAATACGTAATGCCAAAACTTTGGACCCCTTTTTACGAAAATTGCGTACAGGAACATAAAATTTGGCACACTTATATAAACACATAAACGTAGGAGAAATTCAGAACGCTAATATTTTTCAATAATAATGCTTATAAAGTACATTAAATTAATAAATAAAATATTACTCACACTACCGATGACAACGATAAAAAATCACAGATAGCGCACTAAAAAGTTTGGAAACAAAGTAGTTGGTCTTGAGAAATGAAGTTGGCTTTCTTATCAACAAGATATAAAATATATTATGGTCGAATTTCGACCGATGGGCGACCACTAGTACTAAGTGATCTAAGAAAAGAGAAAATATTTATTTGCGG
>NJDC01007953.1:244259-264202 GCA_002245475.1 Calephelis virginiensis | reverse complement strand
CGAAATACCTAGATCCACCCATTGATGTAGTCTCCCTTGGCCCGCAGACATCAGCATTTATTACACCCAGTGGCTCATTGCTTCTTGTACCAGCGTGACCAAATGGCAAGCGCGACTGCTTTCCTTCACAGCATACTGTGCATGTACTTTTGTTGATTACTACCTTATCAGTGTAGGTTATTCCCATCACTGCTCCATCCTTCATTTTATTCTGATCATTTACCTGTATTCAAATGGCCCAGCCTCCTGTGCCATATTTCACTATTAACACTCGGGGTAGAAAATGTAAACAAATATTGTTTATGTTCCTTAAGTAACTTATAAACACCATTTTCTTGGTTCGCTATAGCCACTAAATTACCTTTTTTATTTTAAACATAGCAGCACTTTTCTTTGAATTCCACATTATTTCCATTATTGATAAGTTGACTAACGGAAATTAAGTTCGTTGTGAGGTTAGAAACATACAGGACATCTTACAACGTAACCTCATAGTTGTAACTCGGAGTGATTGTTATAATGTTGACATCACCCGAACACAATACAGGCATGGCACTTTGATTTGCTGCCATAATTTCTTTGATACTCGGTGAATATGATGCATTTTTACATCTGCTGTCATGTGAGCACTTGCGCCGCAATCCATATAAAAATCTTGTTTGCCATAGTTTCCATTTAAAAATACAGCGAAAAAAGCATTAGTTTTCTTCACTTGCTGCTGATTACTTTGTTTACACTGAGATTTATAATGGCCAAGCTGTTTACAACGATAATATTTTATTGTTTTCTTCGTCGAACCAGACGTAGAAAATCCGCAGCCATGACGGTTTGAGCTGTTATTCTTAGCATTACTGCCAACCTTATAATTATCACGGTTGTGCTGCCCTCTGCTCAAAAAAGTACTTCCTGGTTCGGAACTATTATCGGTCGCCGCAAGGTCAATCAACTTTGTCTTCACTACGTCACCTGTAATGGCGATCCCTGAATGTTCAATCGCCATTATCATTGGAAAATATTTTTCCGGCAAACCTGCTAGCATTAGGCACCCAATCCACTCGCCATTCACTGAGAAACCAGATTCTGATAGTTTCTGAGCTGTGTCCATGTTTTGCGTTACATAATTCGTCATCGATTCACAATTGTCGAGACGAATTTATATTAAATTTAAAGGTTATTTTCCGAGAAAATCCAAAATCGTCGAACATAGATTGTAGTTTCTGCCACTAATTCTTTGTGCTTGACGAACCTTTTATGTGTATGTCAAGAATGCGTTAGACGCCATTGTTATTAATTTTTCCGTTTTATCTGCAAACTTATTTGTAAAACACAGTGCGTACAACTTTGATAGCTAAAAACTTATATTTTATTTGGAAAAATACCTAAAGGGCGTGCTGGGCCCATAACCTAATAATGTGAGAAACGAAACAACGTATTTCTGTGAAAGTTGACAACTAACTGCTTTATTTAAATATAATAATAAAGACAAAACAAAAATTATCCGTAGACAAGTTAAACATGATATGAAACGGTAGTAACCAACAGATAACACTAGATTGCTTATTTGATGTTACCATTTGAAAATAATTCTAACAATAATATACATAGAACGGAAATAGAGCAAAGTAATTAGAATGCACTCGCTCATTATGAAAGAGTCCTTGCCACTGAATTTTTTTATGATATTGGAAGGCAAACAAGCAGGCGGATTTCCTGATGGTAAGAAATTTACGCCGCCTAGAGCCACCAAAGTTGGTAATGGTGCGTTGTCAACCTGAGGCCGGGATGTTAGACCTCGAGCAAAAGTAAGTTTACCGGCTACCTTACCCTCTGAACCGAAACACGCCATGACGTTATGGCGGCAGCAATAGGTAAGGCAGTGGGACCAATCCGGGTGAGTCGCTGCGAAACTCTACCACCTAGTCAGATGTCACGGTGTTAGTGACGGTAGTCCTATGCTCGCCTTTTACGAGCTGCCTGGCAGGAAGGCAGGCAGGCAGGTCTATTCTGCAAAGGAGCCCGGAGCAACACGGGGAAATGGTTTAGTTACAGAGTAGGGATAGACTATTTTGATGTATACACATAGCTGAAATCCGGATTGGCATACACATTCTCTACTCTGTTTATAATACTGAAATTGTGTGATGTCAACTTCAACCTTGGAGCAAAGTTCGACTTGCTTGCCTTGATGAACGAGTGGCTAGCGTACACGCCTAAATACATCGAACAACCGCGAGGCTCGAGTTCGACTCCCGACGGGGGCAGGCATTTGTGTGTTGAACATTTAGACGTCTGCATTTCCGGGTCTGGGTGTTTAATTAATTTATTCTGGTATCTATTTAAGTATTTTTATGTATTACAATCGATATAACATCCAT
Source organism: Calephelis virginiensis (assembly GCA_002245475.1). Classification (NCBI taxonomy): domain Eukaryota; kingdom Metazoa; phylum Arthropoda; class Insecta; order Lepidoptera; family Riodinidae; genus Calephelis; species Calephelis virginiensis. Next base: position 261,827 of record NJDC01007953.1, on the reverse strand, counting down.
AATACGTTATAACATCCATAACACAAGCATTTAATTTGCTTAGTTTGACGTTAGATTCAATTTGTGTGACTTGTCCAGGGATATTTATTTATTTTATTATATTACCTACGGGAAAAGATTTAGGAGATACGATACAAAACCAGCTCTGTTGTACGCAAATGAAGAATTTTAGTTATGGCGGTCTTCGATTACTGGCCCTTTACTTGGCCCTTCTTATCAGGCCTCTGCACGACTTGCAACTGATGTCGCATTTTAAATTATCAAAACTTAATCAATACGAATTTAGAAAAGGCAGGTTCACATTACACCGAGGAGTGCCTGTTCAAAAACGATAAGTAAGAAAAAGTTAATTTTAAAAGAACCGCAGGAAAAGTTTCTTTGTCCGTTGAACATTACATTACTTGGTGAAGCAGCAAAGCAAAATAAATAAAAGATGGGAAATATATTTCAGTTCAATTTCTGCAGATATCAGTTGCAAATGGCATCCAATTTTTTTGAAACATTAGTTAATCTTGTTAGGGAATTGACTGATTCCTTCTTAATAATATACATAGTCCAAAGTAAAGTTAATTTCATATTCTGTACAACAACGTTATAAAGACTACGATACCAGGTTGAACCTTGGAGTACTTTAGTCCATGTTTATTGATAAGACGCATCTGGTTTTATTTCAAATAACAGACCTTTTTGTCTACTTAAAGTGTTTATTTACTTTTAAAAAACTTAGTAAAAATTATCCAGAACTCTTAAGTTTACACACACATATCTCTTCACGCCACGCCTCACGAGGTAGACAGAGATTATCACCTAAGTGCCACACGTCAGGAACCCTGCATACCTTACGACCTTCCTCCACATTTATAATTCTTTTCATACAAACACGCCAGATTCAGAGATTCTTAACACCACCCTCGGATAAAACCTGAGTGATTTAATTGTGTTATGTCAATCCAGGTCTCCCAGTGTTACATCCACCCACACTCGCATTGTATAAGAATCTGTTTTGACAATATTTTATCAATCATTCTTTCTACATGACCAAACCTACGCGTGACTAAATACCTCACTTTAAAGTAGCTTACCCAGTGCTCCATTCCCACTACACCCTGCATATACTCTCCTTTCTACATCCTTTATTAGTTATGCCTTTAGAGTTCAAAAGATGTATGTAAGAGCAATAAGTGGTGTGAACCAGTTTTATTCACGCAAACCACTTTTGAAGTCGCTTAAAATTTTACTTTATTTATACTAGGCGGTAGAGTTTCGCAGCGACTCACCCGGATTGGTACCACCGCCTTACCTATTCCTGCCGCCATAACATCATTACGTGTTCCGGTTTGGAGGGTAAGGTAGCCGGTAAACTTACTTTTGCTCGAGGCCTAATACCCCGGCCTCAGGTTGGCAACGCACTATTACTACCTTTGGTGTCTCTAGGTGGCCTGAATTTCTTACCATCAGGAAATCCGTCTGCTTGTTTGCCTACCAATGTCATAAAAAAACCTTTATCTCGGTGGTGTTGGTTTATATTTATAATTATGGAAAATGTATATTGTAAAAGCTGTGTTAACCATTTCCATTGTAACAAAATTAGTTTAAAAAAAGATATCTGCTGTAGAGACAGGGTGATGTAGGTTACTAATAAAAATTTACTGTTAACAGCTTGTATGTATATTTGTAAAAAGTTTAATCACTCAAAAATGGAGTTCGTCAGTGACACGCGAAAAAAGTGTCGAAGTTCACTTACATAGACTTCACCATCATGAGAAAATCGAGACTGTCCAGCTCCTCGGTACTACACACACACAGGAGAAGGCTGGAACGGACAAAGGCGATAGTGTTTAAAGATGTAGTGTTACGATACTGGTGTGATTTTTATCTAATACACTCAGTAAAAGTCGCACAGGCACACAATCTGCACATAAACAATTTTAATTTGATGGAGCGAGATCCGTTATGCTCCCTTACGTCTTTACCTATACATTCATGTACTTGTACCAAATATACAAATCCTTATTTACAGCCAAAGGGAATGGATTCTACTGCGGCGGCGTGCTGATATCGTCGCGGTACGTTCTCACTGCTGCGCATTGCGTAAAAGGCAACGACCTTCCGAAAACTTGGAAATTGTAAGTATGTAGTGTACATAGGTAATAATTTATTTCATTATACGTGAATTCCACATTTCATATCGGGAATTTCTACCCAATTCCTAACAAGTGTAATATGTTTCGCGCGTGTCTTTACATATACTTACATGTAAAAAATACGGCAAACCTACTAGATCTTTTGTTACCTCTTGCCATCCAATACGCTTGAGTATGCCTCATTAATTATTGGAAGGTTTATAGTGTGTGTTATTGGACACTAGTAGCATAAACCATAATATGATTTCTCTAACGCCAAAACAAGTACTTAGTTACTTACAACTGATAGTCCAAAATACGGCAAATCCACGTTTAATGTTAAATTCAAAAAACCGTCTTCTGACTATTTGTTGTAACAAAATCTTATGTAATCCAATTCAAAATAAATTGAAAAGAGTAACTTGTTTGTCGTCCATTATCAAAAACTCATGTAACGAATTAGGAATGCGTTAAATAATAATAGGCCAAGGCCCTCAGAAGGATAATAATAATAGGCCAATCCATAACATATCTTGCAGAGGTCCATTAGGCTTGACAGAGTACCGTAGCTCAGTACGAGTGACACTGTTAGGTACACCCCAACAATCGTGTTGATCTTTCTAAAAGTAAAAGTTTCATATTGGAATATGTCCACTCTGGACATATTCCAATATGAAACGGTCATGACCAGGTCGGCATACAATACAACATAACAAACAACCAAAGCTGCTCTTCAAAAAGTAACCTAAAGAATTAGGTTTCTGACATAATATGATCACGAGGACCCTAAAAATATTATAACCAATGGTATATTTAGTTTAGCCATTGTACAGAATTCATATTCCAACCTCCCAAACCAAACAGTGGAATCCCAAAGAACATCCAGCGCATCAACCAACCGCATACCTTACAGAGGCAGAGCAAAGGCAGTATATAGGATGACAGAGTCAACACAATTCACAAAACTTTATTAAATAGTATTCACCTAAAAATGTTTTCGAACCCTTAAGGTTTTTAATATTAGATGAAAACAAAGTTGTCTTATTAATGGCATTATTAAATACCAATAAAGTATTATATTATTTACAAAACAAAACAACCATTACTTAAAAATATTTTATTTTAATTTGGAAGTTATTGAATATTGTTTACGAAGGTAATGTTTTTATTTCAATTTAAGAAACCACCGCAACATATGGGTAACCAGTTTATTTAGGTATTTTGTCACATGTTTGTTATTTATCTTGATTTAATATAATCTATCTACAAATGAATTTATCTACGAATGAAATGAATCAAACCACTCTAACACAAAATAACATAAGACAATAAATGAACAATTACATACACCCCATTCCCACAAACACAGTTCTAGCATGCTACCTTCCAAACTCTCACCAAGACTTACCACACTTCGACACAAACAAACTCTCAAAGAAAATCGTACCACAGCAATACATCCATCATTAAATAAAACCTAAGCAAGTTTTAAAATAATCCTTTATTAGTCGATTGTTTCATTAGTAGCTGTACGCCATAAATGAAACAATTGACTCTAACCAAATCACAACACAACCAAAATACGAAAGCCAAGACTAGAATCAAGAGACAATAACATGGTTCCCTAAATAATAAAGGTAGAGCTTATTCTGACAAAACTTTAGTTAAAAATTTCATGATAGGTCACACTACTTAATTTTATAAACGATATTACTGGAACATTTATTTTAAAAATAAAGCTTAATATTTTTCATTATGTTTAAAGAATTCAATAATAAAAATAACCATACTTAAGTAATTGTTATTGACAAAATTATTTTATGGTATTTTAACAAATAAGTATAGCTTCAATCCAGTTTTAAGATTAAATCATTTTCAATCAAAAACAGTATCAATCAAGTAAAATCTAATGTAGAGTAGAACGTAGAGTATCATTTTTAGCTATAGAAAGCAAAATCAAATAAAATCAGAAGTAAGCTTTAGTATTATGATTTTAATCTATTTCCTACTTGTGCAATATTTATGATCTGTCGCTTAAAGTCATCAAATGTATCATATTTTCAAGGAAATTGTATAAAAACTATCAAAATATTTACGTGATAAATAAATACACGTTACACCGCCAATAAACACCAACAAATTATCAGATAAACATCTAATTTAATATCAGTCGGCTTCTTAAATAAAAGGACTGATCTTTTGTTTTAAAAATAAATCAATGTAAGTTAAATTTTCGTATCAAATTTCCTTTCTTGTAAATTAATTAATGAATATTCTCCTCACCGTACAATATTTAAGGACTTACCCTTATCCAAGTTCAATAGAGTCACACACAATCTTTTGCTCTTACAGTCAAACCCTGACTTACTCCCTTTTTAAATAAACAATAAATAAAATTTATATAAAACCCAATAGGGCAGCGTAAATATTTTTTTGTTTTAAAATTTCATCTAAAAAGCCCCAACAAATGGCGGATCATTTCTTTTTTTCACAAAATTTTCACAACATTTCTCTTGACAAATCAAACTTCTTTCATCAATCCATACAAATGTGTTTCTTTACTTCCAAAAAAGTTTACATATTTTTAAAAAGTTATAAATCGTTTATTTATTTAAAATACCTTTACTGCTTTAAATTATCAGATTTGAAATAAAATATTCCTACAGTTGTTTAGTTTTATATCCTTGAACATTTCTTTACTAGTTTTGCAAGTTAAGTGATATTAATATTATGTATATTCAATAACATTGAAACTACTTTCTTTTACAACATTCAAACTTTATAATTTACAAGGATTATTTGTATCTATTTTAAATTCTTTGAAAATCCTAGATCATTATTTAACCAACTTATCCCAAACAAAACCCTTAAAAAATTTAGCGTTAATGAAACTTTGAGATTTTGACAAGATCCGGATATGAGGTTAGTCACATCCACCTGTTCCTGACTTCTGCAGATTAGAGCCGGTTTCCTGAAAACGTTGGAGAACTTGTTGAACAGTTGATAGCGACGCACCGTTTGCCTAGCCGTGTCACACCGATACAATTTAACAATGTAAGGATTCTGATGCACTCTTCAAGTTCAATAGTTTAGTGTCATAATGATGAATTAGCTTATGGACATTAAAATTCAGAGACGGCTTATTTTTATTGTCATAACGTCACATTGACAATAAAGTTAAAAACAGAAAATTGAAACACGTTGTCCCGACTTTCAAAACACTCATTTTTACTTTTAGTATGTTTTTATATTGAAGATGTTCAAGTTTCTTTAAACGACCCTAATTATTTGCTCTCGCGTGTATGCCTACTACTTTATTATTATCATCCCTGTATATGGTGTTGGCTAACATACATACACAACGATAGTTGTAATTTTACAGAGCACAAGTACGTCTAGGTGAGTGGAACATCAGTAGCACCAAGGATTGTCGGGCAGACGATTGCAGCCGTCCAGTTCAGGACATCGATATCGAGCAGGCGATCGCTCACGAGAAGTACGACCCTAGTGACATCAATCAGCACAATGATATAGCTCTTTTAAGGCTAGCCAAGGATGTTGTTATTTCAGGTTTGTTTTTGTTACCACCACTCGTCGCTTTTGTGATTCGGTACTTACCCTCGTTACTAGAAGGTGGCCTAATGCGGGAAAACTAAGGATAAACTTTAAAAAATGGTGAAACACTTTATTTGCACTACCTTATACATTACCATTACATCACGAGATAAGATGAGTATCGATCTTCAAAATAAAACTGTATTGATTGGTACTTAATTTCAGTTATACTTCTATTTAGTAAAAAAATGAAAATTTTTTTTATAAAAAAATTAACAAAAAGCACAAAAACCCGTTTTGCCCGTATACGGGTCTAAATTGGGTAACCATTTTTGGGCGAAACGGGTCATAATCTATGTGAATGAATCAAAGATAAAACAAAACTTTTAAATAAAATAAATACGAAACGTAAAAGGTATATAAAAATTTAGATTAATAATATAAGTGATTCGGTCTTGTATTATAACCTGTTAAATTGCCGTTACAACAATAATTACAATACAAATAAAATTAAGTATTTAAAATGCTCAATAGCTCTTATGGGTTCTTGGAATCAGAGTTTAGCGGCTACCTTACCCTCATACGCCATAACATATTACGAAGAAGAATACTGTAACTTTACCACCTTAAACCAGTAATGGTTCAAAGTTTAAAAGTATATGAACAGATCTGTTTAAGGTGAACAGAATGAGTGTAAAGTCTATGGGCCTACCGGGAGGCACTCCAGGGTTACGTTACCTGTCTTCGAGCTCCGTCACCACAGCGAGAGGTACGAATGAGAGAGAAAATATGATACTAAGCGATCAATATGCATAAGCACTATATGTAGCATTGTTTTATGTGAAAACGAAAGAGAGTAAAATATCGAGTGAGCTACGTACATTTCTGGCAGAGGAGGTAGGGGCAAACATTCACATCGCATTTGTAAGAGCGTCCATATAGTGGACTCGCCCTGGACTTCGCAAAATTAGAACTTTTCCACTTTGTCCCCAAAGGGAAGGGAATCTTAATGAATTTTAGTAGGTATGCTCAATTAAAGTTCCGAAGACTCTTGATACCAACATCGGATAAAACTCAAGCAATGTGATTGTGGAATTTCAACATATCTAGGTTCATCTACATTCGCGTTGAATAACTGTTTTGTCAATCTTTCATCTGCCATTCTTCCCAAATAACCGAACCAAGGTAAAAAAAAGTATCTTCACGCCCATATCCCCGAAGGCAGAGGCACAACCAGGGCACCCACGGCTAGCCGAAGACACTAAGTCCCACAATGTGATAGGTGGCAAGCCTATCGCCAACCGGGCACAAATCCAATCCCGAGCAAAATAAATCAAATTTAAAAAAAAAGAAAATTTGGGTTTCCAATTTCAAAAAAAAATACAAATATAAGTAAATTTATAATGCTTAACAGTTTAAATAAGTAGAACTTGTCAATTCCCAGCATTTCAAAGAATTGTGTAGGGTTCAACACATTCAAAAAAAGTAACACATACTTCATACACACATAAGTTAAATTTTAAAAAATTGAAAATTTAACAGAAATGTCAACTCCATAATTGACAATTATTAAGAGAAATTACTGATTAGGTCAGCATAAGCGTCAGAAAGCAGTCAACGAAAACGCTTAATGACGACTAGATTCGGGTTCCATTCTCGGCATGGCTAGACATTTATATGATGATATTACATGTCAATGGTTTTGGGTGCTAGTTCAATTTTTTTTAATATCATTTTTTTTACAAATTGATATTGACGAGATCCCATTTAACAGGTTATTGATTCGTGTAATATATATTTTCTTTTAAGTGCTACAACAAGTAATGTCTACTAGAGATTAAGTATTCGCCGAGATAACGATGTACTTTCATCTATAAAATAATGTCAATTTTCTTTAAAATTATAGGGGGCCATTACATGATAGATTTTGATGGTAGTTTAACCACAGTCATTAAAATAACTGCCGGATGACCTATCGTGTAGGGTGGTGACATTTACACTTAAATTGACGTGCATATATTTTGCTAAGCTTCATTCAATCGTAATTCAGTCACGGTTGTAAAACCGGCAAACCTGTCATGTAACGGATGTAATAGATGTATAGTTTCTATCCAATCGATTAAAAATAAATAAGGAATTGTATGTAACAACTAATATGGAAAGTTACATTTAAAAGGATACAATACATACTTTTATTTTCCATTAACTATCTGCTTACTACTACTTACTGCACTTTTTTTATAACGTCACTGATATCCCGTTGGTCATATTTTTTATGTACCAGGGCATTTGCAACTCTTTGCACTTTGTTTTGAAACCTTTGTATACCTACACTGTATATTGATCTATTTTGATACATTTCTATAACTGAACATACATACATATCTTCACACCAAGTCCCTTTCGAGGTAGGCAGAGACTATCGAGTGCCAAACCTCATGATCCTGGCAGACCTGCCTGTCTTTCTCCACATTCATTACCCTTTACATACAAATACACCGGTCAACCTAGGTCAGCTCCCCGGGTTCTTACCTCCATCCATATTCGCATTGTATATATGCTTTGCAAATCTTTCATCTGTCATTCTTTCTACATGTCCGAACCAGGGGAGCGTGCCCTTTCTCATTTTAACAACTTCTTTCTTTCTTTCAATCCCACACTTTCTCAGATTTTCCCTAGCACTCTTATTTCGACCGCATTTATCCTACGCTCAAGCTTCTTATGACATGCTCAACTCTCGCTTCCATAAAACGTTAACAAATTGGAGTAAGCACAAAATTATGCAAAGCGAGTCTAACACTATGACTCAATACCTCGCTTTAAAATAGCTTATCCAGCGCTCCATTTACACCACTCCCTGCACACACTATCCTTTCCACATCCGCGGTGTACCTTCCATTCCCGCTAAAAGCACAACCAAGATATACAATTTCACTCACTTGTTCCAGTACTACTTCATCAACTAAATCTCTAAAATCCGATCTAGCTTCGTCTCTTTCAAACACCAATACTTTGGTTTTGATCGCATTAAAATGTAAACCTCTTTCTTAGCAATCACCTTCGATAACGGTGACTATTGTTTGCAGCTCAGATTATGTAGATGCCAAAAGCACGGCATTATTTGCCTGCTCGATATTATTTTGTTGGTTTTCACCACTTGGTTACCCATACGCATTCCCACTTTCATTGAAGACATTTGTTGCACAACACGCAAACCTGCTTGATGCCAATGTTGACATCAAACCAAGGCCATATGTTACCGTCCACCCGCACACATGCTTTACAATCCAAATAGATCAATTGCAAAGCACGAAGCAGGGATCCGTCTATCCCATAATCTGGTAAAATGACCCAAAGTTTCTTACGTACAACACTATCAAACGCTTTTTTGAAATTCATAAAACCACAGAAAACCTTCTGGCCCACAGCTAGATGCTTCTCTACGACTTGCAGAGCGAAAACATCTGATCCGTACATTCTCTTTCAGACCTGAAACCACTATGAGCCTTTGTTGAAAAAATGTGTTAGACACAAGAAGATTTCTTTTCACACATAAACCCACAATATACTTACCAGAATTGTTCACGATCTTATCACCATAGAGTCGAGAAACGGACTCATAACCGGTCCGTCGCGTCCCCACCCAATCCTTCAAATCACTACACATAATCACTCTTTCATTTTCTTGAAACATATTGTCTAGGCGTGTGATGAAAAAATAGAACCAAGCTTATTTTTAAAACTGATTTGCAGAACTATTCACACTATTTAGGTACATCCACATTAAACACATCCACCGTTTTACTAAATGCACACCTTAGCACGGTTGTTTTGTCTTTAAGTAATGTAAGCAAGTAGTTACCTATTTTTAGCTTTTCAAAGGCAAGTTCAGTTGAATTGTAAAGTATTTTAAAAAACGATGAATGACTATAATATGGAGAAGTCAAGGCGCGTCAGGTCAGGTCAGGTGGACATACCAGCCACCAGGTAGGTACCATTGGAAAGGCTGAATACCTCTAGCGAACACTTCACGAAAAAAAAATCGCAGAGACATAAACAAAACATCAACGCGCCTCAAAACGCGACCAAACATTAACTGATTTTTCTATTTGAAATAATTATTCGTAAGAAAAGAAACGAGGAACGGAGAGTTGTAATCACGACCCATTTCTTGCAAGAATGCGATCCTATTATAACCCTGAACTGTAGGCTAAAAGGCTTACTTCAGTGCTATACCGACAAAATCCTCAAAAGTACGCACGCAGTAGCACTTTTGATCCTCCTTCCATTCCCATAACGATACCCAGTCTGTGTCCCTTTAGATTACCACCAGACAACTCCTCTACCGTATCCTTTACCAGTTCTACTACTTCTTGTATTTTTAATAATTATAATTTTTATTTAAAGTTAATACTTATGTCCAAATAAAATCTTTTTTTAAAACTTAAATCCCAAGGCCCAGTGTAACAGTTCCAGAGGGCCTACCATAAGCTTTGACAAAATAGTCATGTAAAAGGAAAGTTTTACTTCTGTCATAAAATATCATTACTTTAGTTCGTACTATGAGCTTTTAAATCAGTCTTGTTTTATTACCGCAATGAACGAATGATTTTTGTAAATTTTGTCTATTACCTGCTACATTCTTTTTTTATTCTTCTTCTTCTTTCTTATAAATATGGCTTCCAATTGTTTTTCACAATATAATTAGCCAGTTACAACTATAAAACTTACTTAGATACGTCCCCTTTCGAGAGACTAAGGTTCCTTAGTCATTAGAATCTATAAATTTGTTTTTATTTGATATGCATTTTTCTAGTTAGTCATTTTCGTCGTCATATTAAGTCATACTAAGGTCTTAGATAAAGCGGTGGCGGCGGCTATTGAGCTTTGTTATGGATGCTATCGCTATAACAACAATAAGAAAATACACGATAGACCAATTTCTTTTTAAATGTATCACTTATTTCTGTATTGGAATTAAAAAATAATTGTGCACGAAAAATGAAATCATAAAAAAAAATTGTAAATTGTGAAGAACTGCATAGATAACTTGTTAAATAATTTCAGATATTAAAGTTTGATTGATAGTTTAATCCTACATTTATCAACGAAAATCAAATCACAATAAAAATGTTATGTTTCATTTTCGATTTTTAATGGCAATTTGTAAAACAATATTAAATCCGCTAACAAACATTAACTTTTTTAAGGTCGCTAAATATGACATAAAAACATTACTGCTAGCTGTCACAATTGACGTTATGGTACGAACTGAATGAATGATTCGTCACAAAACTGCCATCTAGCAGTATTGTAAAAATATCCTAGAACAAGGTTGTTTAGAGACGTCATAGTACGAAAAGTCGATGTAGTATTAAAACATTTCTGTTTTAAGGGCTTGTGGTAGGCCCCCAGGACCTTGAACAGAACTTACAACTAAATGATTTTTACAACTTAGTAGCAGCTGTTACTTTCTCGGATAAAGTAGACTTTATTAGATATAGAACTTGTTCTAATTATTGCCTACTACATTTGATTAAATAAAAAATAAAATACTGGACCTAGACCATATTTCAACTGTGTGAGATGTAGGTATGGTATTTTTAACCGATTATGATTTCAATAAAACAAAAAAGAAGTTTTTTAACAATTTAACATAAAATAGTGTTACATAATACTACGACATGCCACACGCTGTCAGTTGTAACTTGTAGGTACGAATAAAAATTACCTAAAACATTGTCACGCGACAACTGTGACGTGACTCGTACCTTACTTACGTCCACAGACTAGTAAGAGAACTATACGTTCAGACTGCCATCTGGGGAACATTGGCGTTCAACCGTATACTAGAATTGAACTCGACATCTAACATTTGTGTTTCTTTTTTTAATTGCAAGTAAGCTGAAGAAGCTGAGAAGTTATCTATACAGCCAAGTTTTAAAATGAAAAAAACAGGCAGGCTATTCCACGTTATTAATAATTTGAATATGACTTTTATAATAAAAAAAATAAATGATTTTATTCACATTTCATTTATTTTCTGTCCAAGACATTTCAATAATGCAATACATAATTGTAAATGTAACATGATGTCTAGCACAATGCTGCTGCTACCGAGTTGCTCTGCACACCCGAGTTTTCCATGACCTGAAATTAATATTAAATTAACGAACGCTCTTTGAGAAAGTCAAAATTGAGATATTGGAGGACTTAGTATCTTCCGTTGAGTTTCACCATCGAGCATTGCGTCCAAATTAAAAGATTTGTGTGTGCACATCACATTGATATTGAGCACCTTGTGCAATTCTGAAGACATTTCTTATCACCTACTACACTTTCGTAGAACCAGTTATAACGGTATTATTACCTAATGCATGCCAAACCTGGAATTTTACAACAAAAGAGCGTAGTTATTGCTTGCGGTCGGTAACGCGTCTGTGGGATCTCTTGCACGACTAACTGAAGATCTAAGTCTCACAATGTAACACATAGCAAGCCTATCGGCAACCAGGCACATGTTCAGTCCCGGGTAAGGTTGCTTTTATTTTTGAAATTGAACACATATACACATATTGATATAGTCGAATCTTACCCCAGACCACTAGACCACAGAGGCGACAGAGTACGAGTGCAAGTTTCAAGTACTTACTATGCACAACAATTAAACAAAACTTATACATACAAACTTGTCATTTAAGTATCAACAATTTTATTGAAGCGGTAGTGAACGGGCAGGGAATACGAATTATCAATGTCATGTATTCTTGAAGTGAAGTAGCTGCCTCTTCATCTAGAAATATGTTAGTCTTTTAACTAAATAATAATAATAAATCTGTTTGCAACAACTCCGACGGGGAGGGAAGAATATGTATAGAATAAAGCTAATTAGGAAATTTAAGAAATCGATTTTGGCAATTTCCATGTTTAGTTATGTACATGTAATAGTTATACTATCTACAGTAGTAATTTTTAAATGTAATTACCTGTTTCTTGTGGTTCAACGGTAGAAATCTGATGCCCAGACCAAATTTTCAGGTTTTTACCAAACTATTGCTCACTGTTATAAAGCACAATTTTTATGTGGCGGGTAATAAAATACTTAACAAAACTAGAACATTATGCTTTCTTAGATTTATAGAGGCGAATTAAATCAGGGCATAATTTTTTCTTAAAACAAAACTGATTTAAATCATTTGAAAATGTAACAATTTTCAATTTGACTTTTGACTTTTGCGTCAATCAAAATTTAACAAATCTTGACATTTAGATGAACTCTTTGGTTTTTTTATTTGTACTCTTTGGTTTACAATGACATATTACGTCGCGTAGAAAAATAGCACTGTCACCTATACGGTTGATTTTTTTTTAATTTACATTACATGGCGTGCTCATGTCTCACGATCATCTGCGTTCTAGCGTTCGTTGACTCCAATGTGTTTAGAAACAATAATTATATTTTTTTCCTTGTAGATTATTTCATTATTTTTTTTTCGTTTTCAGACAGGTATTTCAAGTCCATATTTAAAATATCATTAACTTATCTGAGAAGACCTTTTACAGCATGGAGCCTTGTTGGTTGACTTTACACACGGTAGTGGCCAGTTATTGAAAAAACAGCATGTATTTCTGAAATACTCATTGAAAAAAAAAATGTTTTTCTTACAAACTAAAAATTAAATAACCACACAATTTTTGACATTCTGTAGTAAGATTCATTCATGCCTGCCAATACTACGACCGGCGACCTACCTACTTCTATCTAGACCGTCGTTTGTGTGAAACGTTAACGTAGTAGAATGGTAGGTACAATACCTACCTTTGCAACGCTGCTGGACGTCTGAAGCTAGGTGAATTAAATTTTTAAATGTTCAATATGAGAATTACCATGGCTTCTACCAATAAATACGTACGTTACACAAAGAAATCAATACAAGGAAAATCACATTAACTACCTACTATCACAAACAAGTTTAATTTAAAAAAAACAATAGGTACACGAAAAAATCGCCTTTAAATAGAAAAAATCAAAACATTAAACGTCTGTTCTGCAAAAAAATCTAATTATTCAATTATATACTTACCAAAAAAGGATAACTAAAATAAAACTTTAAACGTTCTTTTTGCGAAATATTCACAACGTGCGTAATCCAAACAAAACGATGTACCTATCAGCAATTCCGTCACAGGAGTCACTAACGGACACGATCCGTCCGCCGCGACCTGGTCGAGTCGGCGCGCAATGGAAACTGAGACGTCAGTTGCAGTGAATACCGATGAATGATAAGAATGCAAAAGAAATTTCTTTAAATGACGGAAGGTGTACCAGATTTCAACTAAATAACGGAGTTTTACACCAGTCAGCTCCAGACGTATCCTTTGTATCTACTGATTTGACTACGCTTTTATCTTGGAACGTTACCAATGAATCATTAGGTAATGATCACTTAATTATCAAACTCACATCCTGTTTAAACTTTCCCAAAAATAAAAAAAAGAGGAAGTTTAAGAATAGTGACTGGGCATCTTATACTTCGTATCTTGACATTGCATTTCAAAATTTTAATAATCCTCTAAAATTACAGGACTTTTACAATATTTTCGAGGAAACTTTACTAACTGCTGCAAAAAACTTTATACCTTTTAAGAAAATCCCCCAATCTTTTTGTAATAAATTTACTCCTAAGCCCTATTGGACCTCAGAGCTCTCAAAAGTTGTAGCCCAGCGTCAGTTGGCACTAGCTACTTTTAGAAGATGTCCTTCTCCCACAAATTTAGACATACTGAAAGCAAAAATAAGTAAAGCTCAGCGGATGACACGTTCTGAGAAGTGCAATTCTTGGCAGCATTTCTGTTCCTCCATTGATAACTCTACTTCACCACCAGAAATGTGGCGTAAAATGAAATAGTTTAAAGGTCACGCGTCGAATGCTTCTACACGCGTTTTATGTAGGGAAAGGGCAGAATGTTTGCTGGAGAGTCTGGCACCTGACTATGTTCGGCCTGGGCAACCTTCATTTCATTCGTCAAATCTCAAATTAGAGTTGGGAATCACTTTGTCAGAGCTAGACAATTCCGTGAAAAAATCGGACACTACACCAGGTTGTGACGATATTTCTTTTACAATGATTAACTACTTACCACTACAGGGGAAAATACATTGAATTAAGGTTTTTAATTTTAGTCTATCTGTAGGATTTGTACCTTCATAATGGCGACATGCTAAAATTATCCCTATTCCGAAACCCACCAGAGAGACTAACTTATCAGCTGCGGTCCGTCCGATTGCTCTTATTTCGTGATAGGCACCTAAAGATTGACACTGATGGCATCGAATTATCTAGGTCAACGAGCCGTGGTTTAGCACAAGGTGATCCTATCTCACCTTTTCTTTTTAATGTGGCCACGGTGAGAGTTTGTAAAAGCTTTCATAATGTTGGAGTATTTCAATATGCCGATGATTTTGTATTATTCACAAGTTTCTGTTTGGGTCTTCAATTTGCACAAGAGTTAAAAGTTAATGGAAATAATTTAATTAATGTGTTAAGTAGTTTAGGTCTTTCTATATCACCAGCAAAAAGCAAAGTCTGTGTTTTCAGAAAAGGGGGTTGTAGAACATTATTTGATTTTGTAATAGATAATCGATCCCAATGGTGAAAAATATGAAATATCTGGGCCTGCAGTTGGATAATGCTCTAAGGTAAGGTTTAGGAGGAAAAATATTGACGAGATAGCTAAATAGGTTTCAAAACATGTAAATATTTTAAAAGTTTTAGCAGGCCCCGGATGGGGAGTCCACCAAAAGCACTTAAGAAGGCTGTATATTTCGCTCATCCGTAGTAGATTTGATTTTGCTAGTTTTTTATATGATAATGCCGCTAAAAGCACTTTAAGTAAGTTAGACAGATTGGAAAATCAAGTTCTAAGAGTTACTGGAGGTTACATCCGTAGCACTCCAATTCACGCAATGGAAAATGATCTTGGTCTCCCACCTTTGTATGTTCGGAGAAAATATTTGTCATGTAAATATTGGTTGAAATCAAGATCCTTTAAACATAACTTACCGAATGTTGCATTAGATAATTTGAATTTACTTAGCACATCTAGATAATGGAACAATAAAAAGTTGCCCTTATTTACCCGTACCCACATTGAATTGGGTTCTTTAGTCGTGCAAAGTTGTGAAAGGCCAGAAATGTTCACTTTAGGAACCTGGGTAAGCAACATTCATGCAAGGAAATTTATTTTTGATTCCATTCCTTTTGTTATTCGAGCGAAGAATGCCTATCATAGTCGCGATCTTGCATCAATTTGTTCCCAATTCACTGTTAACGAATATGGAAATTATCACAAAATTTTTACCGATGGCTCTAAAATGAAAAATGATGGTGGTTTAGAGTCGATTCTGATATATCTATTTTGCACATTGAACTGATTGCTATCGCGGAAGCTGTGGCTTATATTCAATCGGTTAATTTCGAACGGTTTGTCATCTTTACTGATTCAAAAAGCTCATTGCAACATTTACTCGGCTCGGTGTACCTACCTTTCAAAGGAAAGGAATCCCGATCGATACCAGTATTTGGTAGGCAACGAAATACTGGTATCGATTTTAAACCTAGAGGCTGCCAATAAAAAAGTAGTATTACAGTGGATACCTTCTCACAGTCACCTTAAAGAAAATGATGAAGTAGATCTGATGGCTATTCTGGTAAGGTATTCTGGTAAGGTATTCTATTAAAGATTGTAGCTCTATATTCGGACCATTTAAAATATGTAAAATTAAAGTGTACCCAGGAGTGGCAAGATTATTTTGATGCAAGGTCGCGATATAAACGTATTTGGTATAAAACTATACAACCACAGGTGCGGTATTGTCCTTGGATTGATGTTAGTCAAATTGGCAGGAAATTGTTGATATTCATTTTAAGACACCATTCAGGCCACATTCCATCACAAAAGTTTGCATTTTTGATGCAGAAGACTGATTCGCTTAGGTGCATTGATTGCGATATAGTGGAAGATGTCAACCATATTGCGATGGAATATAAACGGAACGAATCAGAGGAAGCAGTACTAATACTGGCACCCATACAATAATTGGCACCTGAAGCTAATAATGCAAATATTAAGAAATGTAGGCGGTAAACTAAGTTAGTTTGTTTTTCAAATTATACCCAATTTATTCGGTGACAACACTGGTTAGAAGTTGACGTGTATTAATGAGTTGCAACACTGGAAAAAATAGTTTTTGCCGGGATGTCACGGAGTGCAACGGTTTTGTTGATTTCTTATGAAAATTCGTTAAGACTTGGTAAGTTTCTCCGCTTTAAACTAATGTTTTATGATAATGCATGTTTAATGTTTTGTTCTTATATTAGCAACAGATTAATTTCTTAAGTTTTTGTCCAAAAATATATTTAAAAACTTACGAGGAACATACTTTTATAAAGGGGCCAACCACTGTAACTCACATTTGTATAAAAGTCTAATTCATTGTCATTAGTGCCAATAATTAAAAATCAACTTTACAAAAAAGTGAGACATTTTAGGTACCGAATCAAGTAAGAGTAAGGAGTTATTTCGAATAGTTTATTGTTCATTGCGATCGCCGTAGGATAAATAAATACTGGCAGTGCCTATCAATGTGCCAATATTTGGTTTGACTAGTAGTGATGTGCACATTGTTAACCGACAGTGAAAGAAAGGAGAGTAATATACTTGGGTCCTATAACAAATATGTCGCTAAAAGTAAGGAATTTTCATTTGTCTCTTTATGTCCATTACGTATGTTAGCGCGTAATCTGTTTTATTCATAGGTATAAAGATGTTTGTTAGTAATTGACCTAATACATTTTATATTTTTTTGTCATTAATAATAATTACAAAT
>NJDC01007953.1:222335-244080 GCA_002245475.1 Calephelis virginiensis | reverse complement strand
TAACAAATATGTCGCTAAAAGTAAGGAATTTTCATTTGTCTCTTTATGTCCATTACGTATGTTAGCGCGTAATCCGTTTTATTCATAGGTATAAAGATGTTTGTTAGTAATTGACCTAATACATTTTATATTTTTTTATCATTAATAATAATTACAAATGTTAACGTCTGAAATGATTTGCCAGATAATTTCTAGCTATAGTTACACACTTGCTAGTAATCAGATCGTAAGAGGCGAGCGTTGGCTAATCTTCCACTAACACCGTGACCTTAGTTATTTGAAAGAGTTCTAAAACGACACTTCCGGGGTAATGGTTCTACCACCTTACCTATTTCTTCCGCCATAAAGTCAGTGCTCGTCACTGTCGTGTTCCGCTTGGTAGGTAGTTTAGTCGGTACCTAAACTTTCTTCCACAAGAGTCTTCCTATACCAGCCTCAAGATGGTAACGCACTATTGCCATCTTTGGGTCTAAATATAATGTGTATTTCTTACCATATTATGGAGAACCAAATGCTTGTTTGCCATCCGGTATCGTAAAAAAGTTGTAGGTACCCACAAAAACAATTTCACTGACATCTTTATCAAGCTGAAGCTATTTTCTTTTGTTTGTTTGAACATTTTCTATGACAGGAATTTATATATTTCCTTGTTTCGGACATAACGTGGGTAAAAACCGCTGCGTTTAAAACATATTAAGCTATAAAATGATTAATCACTATAATTTATACTGCATTTCAGTGACAAATAGGTACCTATAAACAAACTTGTTTCAACCAAAATAGGTTTTGAAACATTTAATTTAATTACTTTTATGATTAAGATGTATTAATATCTATATCTACGGACGGACATGCCAAACCCAAAGGGCTGGAAACTTAAAATTTTGCACACATATTCTGCTAATGACGTAGGCTTCCAGAAAGGAAAAAATTCCCAAAATCAGGCCCAACTGGAAGAAATATAAGTTCTAAATTAAAAGTATGTAAGCGTGCATCAGCTAGCTACTATTATTTTAAAATAATTTTACCTATTCTGTCTACAGCTAAAAAATGCCACCTGCTGGACAAAAGAATACAAAAAAATACACTGAAGAAGACACAGCACAAGCAGTAGCCGCCATAAAAAATGGAATGCCCAAAAAGGAAGCCGCCCGTTCTTTGCAGATACCGAGAGCAACTTTACAATTTAGGATCAAAAACGAAATCATTAATCCATTAATAAATTATTTTTGAAGAGGCACCCGAACATTTCCTCTAGAACAGCTGAAGCTGTCACCTTAGCTAGTGCCAACGTTTCCGAAAAGAATGTTAGACAATGGTTCCAATCCAAACAGTGTCTTCAATGGAGATGAAACCGGTTTCCAGATGTGTCCTAAAAAGAGCAAGGTCTTAGCCCAAAAAGGCGCGAGAGATGTATATGAAGTTGACATTGCACCAGCAAAATCGTCCATTACGGTGATGTTCACATTTTCTGCCAGTGGAACCACCACACCACCTATGATATATCCGGTCAAAAGAATGCGTTCTGAAATACAAAGCTCGGTTCCATCTCATTGAGGTGTGTCTCTATCTGAAAATGTAATGATGACAAAGGAAATATTTTATCAGTACATAACTAATGTCCTGTATCCTTATCTCGTCAAACAAAATGTCGTATTTCCAATCATTTTGTTCCTTGATGGCCATAAAAGTCATATCAATTACGAATTAAGTCTAAAATGTAAAGAACAAGGTATTGTGTTAATTGCACTTTACCCTAATGCCACAAGAATTTTACAACCTGCAGATGTTGCAGCATTTAGACCAATTTAAAATGGATGGAGAAAGGTGATTCTAGAATGGAGGCGAAACAATGTTGGGAAACAATTGACAAAAGTTGACTTTGGGCGCGTTTTATCAATTGTATTAGAAAAACATAAAAATGGTCAAGTCATAAAAATAGTTTTCGAGTCTGTGGATTATATCCATACAATCCAGACGCAATAATTTTTTCAAAATGTTTAGGAGCAAATAAAAAGCAGGATAAAGAAGACGCGTTGCTAGCAAAGGAAAAAATCTTAACACTGCTAGATTTTCAAAAAACCGTGGGGGCAGATATAATTCACAAACTCGAAAATGAAAATATCAAACAACAAAATGATTTTGGCAGGGCTTTATATAATATATACTTTTAAAAAAAATCATATCTTCAGAATACAAGTAATATTGAATCGCAATTAATAAATGAAAAAAAAATACTTATTGATGGAACTTGGTTTTCATTTGATGATTTACCCATTGTTGTAAATCAAGACCCTACAGAAGAAGAAAATTTACCGACTCAGATTCCACCAGACCATTATGCTGCAATAGAGAAAATTATTTACAACGAAAACTTGTACGACAAATTAAATTCATTAGAAACTTACAATAACGAAGCAAAAAATAACAATAACATAAGTTTACTAGAACCAGAATATAGGAAAACTAATACTATGCAGAAAACTGACAACAATTTTTATTTACTTTCGATTCATTATGAAAACTGCAGTAAGACGGAATATTTCAATGAAGCATCAGATATTAATATTCAACTTCCTGACGATATGCAGCAGTTCCCAATTGTGCTTATCGAAAAATTGCAAAATGAAAATCCTACAAAATACATAATAAATGAAATTGAAAACTCTGGACAAATCATTAAAAATATTAATACTGCCCCAACTAGTGATGAAAATTCAAACATTATAAGCCCTGCCATTTGTGACGACAAAATAACGACCCAGCCTCAACTAAGAGATTGCCTTGATTGGCCACTAACACCAGTGCGTAAAGGAAAATAAAAACGTCTGCGAAACCCCTGTACGTTTTGACAGCTGCAAAGTGGTTTGAGCTTGAAGAAATTAAAAGAAAAGAAAAGGAAAAAGTTGCTACAGAAAAAAAAACAGCGCAAGGAGCTAATAGAAAAAGTGAAACAAGCTAAATTAACACAAAAGAAAAGAAGAAATCGACACAAAATAAAAAAGTAAACTAAAACACTGAAAGAAAGGATATTGCTCAAGATATTAACAATAATTTACAAGAGTGTCTGAATAAAAGAAAAGTAGAAATCAAAGAAACAAATAGCTATGACATGATAATATGACAAAATAATATGACAAAATAACTTTAGAAAGTAAAACTCAAAACAGTAAAATTGAAAAAATTAAAGAGACCGAAGACTTAAAAAATACAGAAAAATGTTAAAAAAAGTATAAATGAGACCAACACAGTATATGAAAACTTGGAAAGGACAAAATAAAAACTCAAGATATTATGAAAACAAAATATGATAATGTGACTCTAATGCTGCAGAATTCAAAAGACAAAAAAATTAACTCTTTAACAAAAATTAAAATAGTTGCTCCAGTTCCAGCGCAGTTTATTAATGTCAAGAAGAAATTATTTGTTGACTCTGATGAGCAAAGAAATAATTTTACTGCAAGGAGTATTGAAAATAAAAATGACAAAACTGATAAGACTGTTGCTATTGAAAAGACTGCTAATTTATTGACAAAAGAAACTGGAATAAATAGAATATTTGGTAATTTAAAAGAAGTAAATATCACTTCGCGTTTATCACTGCCAGCAAAAGTCTCAAACGTTAGTGTTAATAACAAACCTGTTTTTAATGAAATAAAAAAATATATAGAACGACGTGCTACGTTTCGAAATGAGAAAGAACTTCAGGACTTCGTTAATGAAGAAATTGATTAAATTATTTAAGGTCAGTTAGGGCCAGTGCATCTACAGGAAAAGTGCAACGATCAGCAGTATTCGCCCTTGCAATTAGATTAAGATAATAAGTAGCCATTAGTGTTTCTCAAATAAAATTCTATCTACTTGCAATTTGTTTGCTTTTTGAAAAATTTCACATTTATCACAAACTTGCTATCCGCAGCTGTTTCAATCACCCTGAACTTGTACGCTTTAGCGTGATTTTATACGGCCTTCCCCAACAAACGGATTAGCCAACAAAAATGTTTTTTCTATTCGGACCGGACGATCCTAAGATTAGCGCTTTCAATCAACCAAAACAAAAAAAACTCTTTAGCTTTATAATTATAATTATATATTATAATCTTAGTATTTTTATAGAATAATTCATTTCCCATCACTATTACTCTTTGGATTACAAACATCGGCACACTACTGGTATAATAATTAGCACTGCCAATCATTATACATTTTTTGGGGGCAATAATTATGCCAAATGGTGCTAACAATAGTGCTTTTGTGCATTTTCTTAAATTTTCTTCAATTAGTCAAATTAGGTCATATTTAAGAACTTTAAATTAAATTAGAATTGTAGATAGATAATGTGGCAAGAGGAAATCAAGATTTTGCAGACGATATTGCAAGTAGTTTATTTTCTATAGACATTCAATGTGAGAAATTTGTTTGAGGTGCCAATAATTGTACTGTTTCCCCCATATCGTAGTAGAAACTTGGCGCATGTCAACAGATCAACAGATGTGGGTATTTTAAACAGTATTCTCGCCTGTCCGGATTCGGAAGAGGCGATAGTGCTGGCCCAACTGGCTATCATCAGTAATGATAGTAGAAATAATAATAATTATTAAGTGTGAAATTTTGTTGATTTGTGGAGCGATATGGTCGCAAAGCGACAAAGCTCATTAATAAATTTAAAAAAATGCCTCTCGATTTATCACGACTCCTGGAAAGCGTCCGACAATAGCAGCCGTACGACAGTGATGTCGTACGTCTCTTTCTAAAAGTGTTTCATTTTCAATTTACTTTCATTCGTACTCCATAATACGATAGCTTTTAACACTACACTTTTAAATACAGGTTGCTTCAAAATGATATTTCGGTAAATAATAAGTACTTAATTCAGTAAATGTCTCCGTTAAATCAAATTTAATAAAGTCCATGTGGCGCCACGCGCCATGATGTATACCAACACATATCAATTTAAGCCTTGGAGTACTTTAGTCTGTGTTCATTTTATTTAATTTTAATAAGACGACGAGTAATGTGTGCGATTACTCCCACTAGTTTAGTTGGCTGAAGTAGTGGGAATTTTTTTCTCAGTGGTTCAGTCGAAAATAAAACTAGCTTTTACATGCAGTTTCTTTCTATTAGTACAGACGTGCAGTTAATTTTGACTGAACTATTGAGATTTTTTTTTCATTTGTTCAGTTGAAAATAAAACTAGGTCTTGCACGTGGATTCTTTCAGTACAATATAAATACCAGTACTAGTTATGGAATCTATTATTTTTTATATATATTATTAAGGAACTTCAATACACATACAATAAATTGATAAACCCACACTAGTAGAGCTGTCATTTACTTTATTATACACGTAGTTTTTCTAAAAACATTGAGACACTGATATCGCCTTCAAGAAGTTGCATTTGAACTTTTTGAATGTAGTGGTCATTTTCAATTTGTGCTTCATCCCGTGCTTTCGCTGAGGAAACCTGAATAGATCGAAGCGCGATGCGCAAAATAAGATACATCTATTTTTAAAATTTCCAAAAATTGCAAAAGGTTGGCTGGTCTTCTTTTATACATTCCGTTTATACTACGATGCCAACCTTCAGCACAATTTGTAGTTCTGTGCAGTTTGCTTAAAATGTTTCAAGAATTCTTGCATTCCATCCAAAATTGCATATATTCCATGAACATATTCAAATTAGAGGTATCTTAGAAACCGCTTACTTGTGATGTAATGTAATCAAATCCCTCGTTAACGCAACATGGGATTGCGTTAACGAGGGATTTGATTGCAGCAGTGGCAGAACATTACAAAACCCAATTATTCTCTTTTTAAACAGCGAATTCGTAAAGTGGTAATAGCAACCTTGGTGTTCTGCGTTTGGAAAATAAATCATCTTTGATTCACATAAACCTACAAGAGGCACTTGTGACAGGTCTTATAATAATAAATCTACCACCGGATCGGAACGCGGCCGCACACTGACTTTACAATAATGTATGCAATGATACATTATATTATATTATAAGAGATTGGCATGAGGAGCAATTAATCCCAAGCATTCTTATCTGCCAAATATTCAGCAACGTTATAATAACCCTATTGATTTAATTTACATTTAACACATTTCTTAAATTTATTAATTGGAAATTCTTTCATATAATTGGGAAGTTTATTGTAGAACTGTATACATTGGCCCATGAAGGAATGGTTTACTCTGTGGAGAAGAGACACATGCACAGCAAGATTATTTTTATTCCTTGTATTGACACAGTGTATATCACAATTTCTTTTAAATTAACTTGAATTTCTGTGAACATAACATACATTAAATTTTCAAAAATATACTGGGATGCTAAAGTTAGAATTTTGATTTCTTTGAATTTTTCTTTAAGAAAAATTCTTGGGCCTAGGTTATAAATTGCCCGTATGGCTCTCTTTTGTAAAATATATATAGTATTGACTTCGGCAGAAGTCCCCCAGAGAAGAATTCCATACGACATGATGGTGTGAAAATAACTTAAATAAACCATCCTAGCGGGTTCAACATCAGTTAATTGTCTCATTTTCTTAACAGCATACGCTGCTGAGCTTAATCTAATTGCAAGTTTATCAATGTGTGGGCCCCATTGCAATTTCTTATCAACTGTTATTCCTAAAAACGTAGTAGAATCTATAAGGTCCAACTTGTTCCCATTAAGTTGTACGTTGGTATCTACTTGCCTCACATTTGGCATTGAAAATTTAATACAATTAGTTTTTTTTTCATTCAAATTCATTTCATACGCTTGTATGGCAGCATCTTCAAAGTAAGTAATAAGTAAACTCGGCTCCAATTCTGGTATCTGGGCTTTAATGACCCCAAACACTTTAACGTAAATTTCTTAAGTGGATCGTGTTCATTAATGTGTTGTATATACAACATAGAAACCATTCCATTGAAAAAACGAGAAGAGTAATACCCAGCAGTTCAGTAAAATAAAGTAGTGAAAAAAAATCCTACTAGTTCAGTCTACTAAACTGGTCACCTGAACGAGTGGGACATAATTCTCAGTAGTTCAGTTAACTGAACAAACGAGAAAAAAATTCGCACTACTTCAGTAAACTGAACTGGTCAACTGAACTAGTGGGAGTAACTCAATGTGTGACGCTACGTCTACTCTTCATAAAAAAGAATAGCTACCAACTTACTTACTTACTTTACTACATATTTAGTATAAAACAAAGTCGCTTCCTCTGTCCCTTTGTATGCTTTAATCTTTAAAACTACGCAATGGATTTTGATGCGTTTTTTTTAGTAGATAAAGTGATTAAAGAGGAAGGTGTATACGTAGGTATATTTTATACCCGTGCGAAGCCGGGGCGGGCCGCTAGTATATTATACATTTTCACATTTTACAGACTTTGCCAGACCGATATGCCTTCCGTCGAGTCCAGACCTCAGGCGAAACTTATTTGAAGGTGACGACATGGAGGTAGCCGGATGGGGGAAAACTGAAACAAGTGAGTTTTTAAAACAAAATCGGCTAAGATCGAGTCGGACTAGTGCGCACCGAGGGCTACGTACAAACCTGTAGGTATATACGAGGTAAAATAATCCTTTATTTTGGTAATAACGCGTAAGCAATGTGTAACTGTTGTGGCAAATAATCCTCCAAACGACACAGAATGTGACAAGCCTAACTGACGTTCCCACCACCCACCTCCGCGACCAGAACACGAATAGAGTCCGAACAAGGTAAACAAAACCACTTGTCACGTCCTCCGCCAACTTTGTCGAAGCACTCACCACAGAGAACACCAAATCGCACTCGACGTACGTTTCGCCTCTACACCGAGGCATTCTCAGGAGTTGGACCGTACCGTACAAAAGACGACACACGAGTGATTTGCCGCCGCCTCGATTGCGCCTTATATACCAAACTATAGATATAAATATAGATAGACCAAACCCCCCAATATCAATTATTCGTAACCGCTTCACGAATCGATTGCGGAATTCTTTGCGATTCGATTGCTGCTAAAAATTCGTAATAATGGGGAATTCGATATATTTATTTGTTCATTCAACAACGTTCTGGACACATTATTGTGTTTTATGATTTCTAATGGTTCTAAAATATTTAGCATAATTCCTTTTTCACAAGTATGAATTATTTCGAAGGAGTGATTACTAGCCAAATTGTGACCAGCTTCCAAAAGATGTTTTGCAAAATGGGATTTATCGAAATGTTTATTTCTGAACGCCACTATATGTTCTTTGTAACGTGTTTGAAAACTCCGACCTGTTGGAACTATGTATGTTACGTTACATTCAGAACACTGAAGCCTATAAATACCTGACTTATCTTTATTGTCTAATTTGTCCTTACCATTACAGATTTTTCTTAACGGATTACGTGTTTTAAAAGTAACGTGTATATGATTGGACTTTAGAGAGCGTTTAATTTTTTCGGAATTTTTTCCCTCGTAAGTGAAACTAGATTTGTACCTTACAGTATTTTCAGGTTGCACGGCATAAAGTAATCGTAACATTGCTTTCTTCGTTTTATTTTTAATTAAACTATTGACAACGTTGCTATTATAACCGTTTGCCTCTGCCATCTGACAAATTATGCTTAACTCCTTTTTGTAGCTTTCCTGACTTAAAGGGATAGATAAAAGTCTATGTACGTAGCTATTGAACGCAGACATTTTCTGTTGCCAAGTATGCAGGAATAGTCGTATCAGTATGTTGGCTTGCGGAAGATCTCAAACTGGTGCTTATTATCTACCCTTGTTATGGTCAGTAGGGTTACTCTTGAATCTCGATTAATGCAATATTGGAAATTGGACGATTCCAATTACCTACCTAAAGTGTACCTAAAGTGACAGATCCGATGGATCTGTCACTTTAGGTACTCTTCAATACAATACTAGCGAATTATTAAAGTTTAATTAATAATAAACAATAGATGATTTTATCCGCTTCATTGAATTTTGTTGTAACTAAATGTTAATCATCCTTTATTACTGTGTTCCAGAGTACCTAAAATGACAAATTCGATTCAAATTTCCAATTTCCATGAAATCGTGTTTGGAGAGTAACCCTACAGATCGAGAAAATTTTACGAATTTTCTTCTTCGATCTCTAATTTAAATTTTATTTTGGGGTGTTTCTTATTTAGATTGTTAACGAAAACGTCCAGTTGTCTTTCTGTACCAGTCCAACATATGATTATATCGCCCACGTATCTGTAATAATATAATATATGATTTTTACCTACAATATCTTGTCTTTCAAAGTTATCCATAAAAAACTCGGCCATCGACTCGGTGTAAAGGCGAAACGTACGTCAAGTGCGATTTGGTGTTCTCTGTGGTGAGTGCTTCGACAAAGTTGGCGAAGGACGTGATAAGTGGTTTTGTTTCCCGTGTTCGAACTCTGTTTGTGATCTGGTCGCGGAGGTGGGAGGTGGGAACTTTAGGTAGGATTGTCACATGTAAAGAACGTGACAATTTATATTGTTTTCCGAGCTCTTCCTATATTCGTGTTCTGGTCGCGGAGGTGGGTGATGGGAACGTCAGTTAGGCTTGTCACATTATGTGTCGTTTGGAGAATTTTTTGCCACAACAGTTATACTGCTTACGCGGAATTAGCAAAATAAAGGCTTATTTTACATCTGTTACAATGGATTTCCGCAAAGTAACGCCTGATTCAATAAAGTATATATGAGGGTTGATCTAAAAGTTCGTGGCCTATGTAAGAAAACATATCAAACATATTAAAAAAAAATATTTTTATTTTTCAACTTAAGTAATCACCGTTAAGTGCAATTAATTTGGAAATAGGTGATAATCTGATGGAGCTAAATCTGGCATGCTGAAAGCAATCTCAGTACCTACCCATCTCGCTGACACCTTGTGAAAACCCAGTTCCTTAGTTATAATAAGTATTTTGTACCCGGCCATAAGTAGTGCCAGTGATCCAGTGCCAGTGCCAATATTATTAATGGTTAATCTCCGGTTTGCTAATATAACATCACAAATTTTATCCACGTTTTCCTGGGTGGTATAGATTGACGGCCTACCGCTTCTAGGTTCGTCTTCAATTATCTCTCGACCTCGTTTTATGTAAGCCACACACTTCTTTACACACGAATATGTACCTAAGTAGTACTCAGGTTTCATCACCTGGCACAAATTATAGAACGCCAAGACTGTCCTTCATTAAATAATTTAATTGAAATTTCTCTATAATTTTAGGCACCACTGTAGAGTCGATTTTGATCTTCCCATAAATTATGCGGTATCCATCGAGTGCAAATCTTTCAAACAAAATATTTTGCACTTGTCTCATTCCTTGCCTAATTCAGTACGAGTTAGCTAACAAGTAACTTTTTTGTCAGTCATAATTAGTTGTCGTCGTCGTCTGTTGAATCTGATTTCAATAACCGCAGTCGCCGGCCGACGTTCACGTTTATCATGCAAGGAGTAACGCCAAAGGAATAGTATTTATATTACTTACGTCAAAACATGGTACATTTTACCACAGGGAAATTCAACCTTTTTGTATTAATAGTGATAAGATACCGACTAAGAAATTGCGTTTAAGCAGTGACGAGTTGCAACAAGTGAGGAAAATTTTGCTCCAGGACCTGAGGAAATTCGTCGCTCGTTTGCTTTCCGTATCAGTCGCTAAAAAAATGTAAAGCAACTACTGTTTTAAAACTAATTAATTTTAAAATTACCTAATAACGAAATTTTTGATATTCCAGGGTCAAGTTCCGATGTGAAATTAAAAGTGCGAGTTCCAGTAATCAGGAGATCAGATTGTGTGGAGGTTTACAATAAAGTCGGGCGTGTCATCTCGGATGAGCAATTGTGTGCCGGCGGCCTGGACGGCCAGGACTCCTGTCGAGGAGATTCGGGAGGCCCGCTCATGGGCCAGGTCAGCACAATGGAAAACTGGATCGCCGTGGGCGTAGTGTCGTACGGGCCTTCGCCCTGCGGGACCGCGGGCTGGCCCGGGGTCTACACCAGGGTCACCTCCTACATGGACTGGATGTTGTCTAACATGTACTAGCGGTGTTGCATTTGTAAACTAGAGCTAAGCCTAATGTCAACGTATGTATATTAAATTCGAAAGCCCAATCTACGCTACGATATCCCAGTCCACAACTTACTCCGCGCCAACGCGTGGCAGCCGACTGGTGTACTGTACCTACCTACCTACACGTTGTTCTTTTATATGAATGCGGTTAAAATTGAAAGCGTAGAGAAAGTGCTCGAGGGTAAAAGTGCCATGACAGATCAACAATATACTTAATTATTTTTATCTTGTTTAATTTTTCATCCCTCCCTATTCCGTAGACACAGGACCGACACCGGGCCTGCGAGCGAGAGAGTGCCGTTACAATGGAATCTAACCGAATGCTTTAGGTATTTACTAATTAAATGTGACCAGCAAAAGTCGCCTGCAACCAATCTAAACAACTCATATTTCTATTTGTCATGCTAATCATTTATAGTAGGATAAAAAAGAAAACGTTTCAATAACTAATCTGAATTTAATAGTAATATGTTGTAGTCTACACCGAGCTCGTGCCTTCCCCCGTGGCCGTGAAGACCCACACAGCTCGCTCTCGTTCCATACGTATTACCTACGTACAAAAAGCTATCATTTCGAACAATTTTAATAAAAATATAAATATTATCTGGAAGTTTAGGGGAATACTCAGGCTTGGCACAATGACTTTGTACTGATTCTTTGGAATGACAGTCAATATTTTTTGACAACGGATAATACAGCAAAATGAGTGTACAAACACGAGCACGCAAATCTGGTCTGCTCCATTTCGTTATTGACACATTACTTGGATATTAAACCTAATTAGTTTTCCCATAACTGGTACGAACTGTGGTTTTCCTGCAGGCAATGGCACGGTAATGTAATACACAGCAAAGTCTTCGTACAAAACGGATGAAAACGCGTTTATACTTACGAGTCTCGCGTTCGGTATCCATTCGGTATGTCATCACTTGCGGTTGCGCCAGGGACTAACGCTGGACGTAACAGATTTTTATTATTATTTTGTAACCAATAGGTAAGCGTGCAATTTGTGAATGTTATTTTAGTTAAATAAGTACAAGTATTTTCCTAATATGGCAAGAACAATAATCATAGACTAAATTGTGCTATTTTTGAGCTTCGCTTGAGCAATTAAGAATGGATTTTTATGAAATTTGGTAATAAAAATACCACATGCATTTTAATTAATTAAATTATTTCCTTTTCGTTATAACAATATAATATTTACGATCACATAATTAGAAAGAAATTCGAATAGGCAGCTGTAGTTCCAGCACTGAAGGCGAGTGGACGCGCCGCTGGGCTCGACTGCCATATGTTACGTTACCGTGCAATGGCCAAGGTTTCTGCCACAGAACTCTACACACAAACTCAACAATTTGCTTACTGTGCCACACGTTCATGCACAATAAAACACTAAAGTATTCATTTATTATGTTGACGTTACATAGTTAATTAATTTCATTATATTAATAATTGATTCAAGCAACAAGCGTAAACTATAATTTTTTTGCATAAGTTTATGTTTTTTTTTTGTACACAATACTATACAAAATACAGTACATTAGAGCATATTATGTACTTAATGTGCTCCAACTGCAACTGTTAACTAGTACTTGTTATTACAACAAAACTTATAAAACAAATTGTTTCTAGGTACATACACATCCAACGGCTCGCAGCCATAATATGCCTGTTTAAAGTCTTATAAATATTTTGTAAAATAAAGCAAAACCACAAAAAAGGCGGAAATGTTAGGTTATGCCCAAAAGTATTTAACTAATTAACTTAATAATAAACTTTGATTAACAGGCTATAAATATTTTTCTATAAATAAACTAAGTTAAGAAATTTAAAAAATGAGATTCAAGAACTAAAGATACCTAATGGAATAGTTCATGGAATGTTAACTGTACAAAAATAATAAAAGTAACCTTACTTGATAACAAAGTGTTATGTCCAGTACCAACCCCCCTCCCTTGTTTAAGTTTACATCATTAGAAGATATGGCAAATAAACTTAATGCTAAATAGTATTTAAAAAATGAAGAAACTTAAATATTTGTGCCATTTGTATATCGTTATGTAGGACTGTTTGAAACATGATTCAACCCTCCTTCATTTTTAGGTCATTCTAAATATATTTTTAAAGTTTTTCTATAACTATATAAAATCTTTTTTTGTATAATATTTAGCTTGCATTTGCAATACTTATGGTTTATAAATATTGTTATAATAGAATCTCCGATTTTAAAATAGAGTAATCCAAATTATTTTATGAATTAATTTTGGAATGCTCTTAAGAAGCCGCAACAATTTCAACAGGATTGTTTTCAAGAGCCACAATTCCATCTTCAGTTGATTCTTCAACTACCAATTGTTCAGTGTTAGTGTCGACTTGATCAGGTTGACAATCCTCAGCAATGTAATTTGGGGCATCTTTAATGTCACCATTGACTTCTGTGCCGTTTGTTAACACATCTTTAAATTTTGTTCCAAAATCAGAATCCATTTCTGACACTGCTTTAATAAGTCTTTCTTTCTGCTCTTCATTCCAAGTTGGATACCACTCATTAAAAAGTTTTATCTGAAAATATCACCCAAACAAAAATAAGGTAAAAGCAGCGCTAAACAGATATTGACTTCTAGAGTAGTCAAAATGATAAAAAAAAACATAAAAGCAATTCGATTTAAGTTGTAAGTACACAAGGTGTTTAAATATTTAACTAACAGTTGTTTGATATGAACAGTCAGGGTTTTCAAAACTATCTAAGCGAGGCCCTTAAAGATTGCTTTAAATTTCTTAAATTAAAATTAATTTATTTTTTGTTCAATATTTTCTGCCAGAACTTGGTTTCATACATACATATCTTCACACCAAGTCCCTTAGGGGGGGTCAGAGTATTGAGTCAAATCTCATAATCCTGGTAGTTGTGCCTGAATTTCTCACATTCATTAGCTTTTTCATAATAGTTAACATGCCTGTCTCGGAGATTCTTGACACCACCCTCGGATAATACCTTTGCAATATGACCATGGAACGTCAACCTAGGTCTCCCAAGGAACCTATATCATCAATCTTTCATGGTTAATATTTGAACAAAATTATAAATGTTGTTTACTATTATCTAACATTCTATTTCTTTTTTAAACTAAGCTAGGTAGGTAGAGACCTTTTAAGCCATGAGCCAACATTTAACTATATTATTTATAGGATATTCAAAAGAACTTACACGACATTGAAATAGGCTCATAGGTTTGTCCTGACATGATAAGGAAGCAAGAACAGATGCTAACTGTTCAGCTTTCTCCCCATGTACTGCTGCCAAGACAGGGAGGAAGTCTTCTCTTTGCAACTCACTGAATTCTCCAAACCATTGGAGAATATACCTTAATTGGGCTTCTGATGTCAATCCAGGATTTGACATACTGCGTGGAAATTGATGAAACTCTGTTACTGGAATTAAAAATAAATAAAACTGTAAGAAAAGAAAATCTGTAATGACATAGTTTTTTTTGTATTTAGTCATGCTTTCTCTCATAGGCACATTTTAATTTTTTTTGCTTTAACTCAACAATTGCTTAGGGAGTTTAAGGGCAATTAATTATTCAGTGCAATAATGGATACTGAGAATGGTATTGCAAGTTATATATTATACTATATATCTCCCTGCAAGGCAACTTAATGACCAGAATATGTTTACTTAAGACTTGTACAGTTACTTCTACTAGATATACAAATCAAATAAATCATAGCAATTTTCATAAAAACTAGTGTGTTTTATAAACAAGTGCAAAGTAAGCAAATGATATTATTATCTTGTTAAAAGTGCAAGCAAACAATACGTATACACAGCAATACACTGGACTAAATTTGATACGCACCCAGTGCCAAAATAACAGAAATCTATGTCCCTCACACAAATGCCTCCCATTGATTGAGACCGAGCCTTGGGAATTGTGGATAGCATCAGGCATATCTTTAACACCTTGGTTTCAAGGGTGAATATATACTATTACTAGATGGCATCTAGTAATAATATAATATGTTCGCATCTAGTAGATGCCATCACAGCATTGCAATGAGATAGTATAGACAATTGTTCTATTCTATAGAGTCACTGCAGAGTCCTGTGGTGGTTCGGGTTCGCTGAGTACAATAGGTGATCTGCCTCCTTGCCAGGCAGCTTGTAAGAGGGGAGCACAGGTTTAAATATAGGTCATTACCAACAAGACCACTAGTGGAAAAGTGCTGTGCAGCAACTTGCCTGGGTAGGGATATACTGCCTTAATTGTTCCTGCTGCCATAATGACTATCATAATATTCCAGTCCCGGTAGCCAGAAGACTCACGATAAGCCTGACACCCCAGCCTGGACAGCAATGGTGTCTATAGGCCTCATCTCTTTCTGAGCCATGTATTTGTTCGCTCAATTCATACGAAGTGGAACTGTAATTGATTTGAGTCTCAATCACAGTGAATACCTGAGATACAGTCCCAGATTACCTAACTTGAATGTCTACAGGCAATATTCATTGTTGTTACACATGTATCATAATAAGAAAACATTTGCCTATTTGCTGTTTGTGTTGAAAATAACGAATCTAAATAATTATAAAAACTCCAAAACAGGATTGAAACACCTCTAAATTAGTTTGCTAACAATTTATGATAATCAACATCTTTGTCATTTCTAACAATATTTAAAGTTCTTTCGTTTAATTGAACTTAAACATACTTCTTAGGTACCCATTGTCACCAAGTCTGGATTTGGATCTCAAGCAAATCTAGGAAAACACTAATTTTTGTTTTCAGTACTGTGATGACATAATTATTTAAATTGAAGACAATTTATTCTAATAGCTTTAAATATGCACATTTACACTCTCGGGTACTTACTTCCAAATGAATGTATGTACTTACATAAAGAAACTTTGTGTCAGTGCTAAACTAGTGTATTTTGTTTAAACTTTTGTATTTAAAGTGAGAACTGCAAAACTTTAAACTGGTCTACATCAAAATAAAATTGATTGTCTTCACACACTTATCTCAATGCCTACCAAACGTGTAGTTCTCTTAGTCTGTGCCTAGAAGACACCACTTACTTTCATTGCTGATAGATAAACACACCGCGGTTTCTAAAAGTACACTCATTTTGATAAATTTAATAAATGTTAGCGGACCCGCACGATGACATCGCATCGGAACCAAACTGGAAACTAACAGTGGTGGTACTTTCAAAAATACTTTCCACCACATATCGAGAATTTACATAACATCAGACATCAATATTAAGTAATTGGAATAATTTCACCTTTCAACTTTGTTATATAATGCTACACCTACTTTCTATTACATTAAATATTCCAACACAGCTTTTGAGTCTAGAAATAGTGATAATTGATATTTTTATGTAAACTTACGTGTCCTCCTTATGTATTAATTTAGAATGTATATAAATTTCCAAACCACCTACTTACCTAGTGACTAGATAATTACTTTTTCCAGAATCAAGTGTTAAAAATTAATTGATAAAAAAGAATTTTATGGTGTTTACTAAACAATAGGTACAGTCTACAGAGTACAGCCCAGGTGTAAGTCTATGGAATAAATCCTTCGACGTTGAATCTATGGTACAAGATTAGATTTTGACGTCGTAGTTCTGACAGCTATTTCCCCTCCCACCCTTCCTCTTATATTTCTATTTTCTTAATTTAGGTTTTGGCATTCGCGTTAGCATTTTGCCATTAGTCAAGTAGAAGTTTGCTACAATATAATTTATAATTAAACTTTATAATAACTTTAAGTTTAACTTTTTAATTAATTTAAACCATAGATTTAGAATGTACAAGACCAACAAAGAGGGGGAGCGAGAATGCCTTATCAGGTATAAATTTTAGAGGAAAAGAGAGAGTGAATCAGTTACCGATGTGACAATATCAATAGATTTAGTATGTACTAGATAAACAAAGTCAGTTAAAAAGCGAAACCAAAAAAAATATGCGTGAGTGTGAGTAAATTGTTTATGTATGAGTTAAAGAAAGGGTTGTTAAAAAAATCACGTACGTTGTCGATATCGATAAATTAACAAACTATAAGTAAATTAGCATCTTTTCTTTACCCTTATCTATTATGATATAAACAATATCAAATTTTATGTTGTATGACTATTAAGACATTATATTCGTGAAATATTGGCTTAATGTATCACTAGCATAGTGACTAATAGATAATAGATTTGTACGCGAAGCCTGTCTTTTATGGTCACCATCTTTGTCTTTGTCGACTGAAACAGCAATGTTATTCATTATCATGTTCCGGTTAGAGCGTAAGGTAGCCGTTAAAATGATATAAGTGGCATTATTATCCCGCCAAACAAATAGGAAAGTACTACTTTTTATATGACTTGAGACCAGGGCTTGAAATTCGTTATTTTTAGGAACCGGTATTAATGACCTTGAAGCAATACCGATACCAAGGCGTTACCTGTACTGTTTGTACCGGTAGCAGACTTAATACCGGTACTATTGATTTAAGGGTTGTGGTACCGGTACTGTTTAAATAATACCGGTACTAGAAAACATGTTACTCATTATTTTTTCTTAAATCGAAGATATCTCTGTTTATTAGTGAGAATTTAAAATAATATCGATACCTGAAAAGGAAAATTGGCAACGTCGCACTTGTATTTACAGGGTACCTTAATTTGATACCGGTTTTTATCCGTAATAGTACCGGTATTTGTTAGATACCGGTATTGGGTCGGTACCAATATACGAAGTACCGGTACTCACTTTCGAACAGCTATCAATGTATCGAAATGGCAGGAACCGGTAAATACCGGTACAGAACATGTACTTTTCGTACCGGTTCCAAGCCTTGCTTGAGACAGCAATCAAGCATACGACTCTCCTTGTGGTTATGGACAACCGTAGATTATTGACATTATACATCCTGTAGGTGCATCGCTGTCCTGTGACTTGAATGTTCAGCGTAATGTGCAAGTCTAGCTTCCCAAGCTTTTCCGCCGGAACGAATGTTTTTATAATCATATTTCAACTATTTAGTTACTGCGTGTAATGTTCTCGTCAGCATTATGGTTTACAAATAAAAATAAATTAATAGGATCAAGCAGTAAAAAGTTACGAGTTAACACACATAAAAAATACCTTCGATTTGAAATCCTCTTCTTTTTTAATTCGGTTAAAAATGACCAAATGTGAGTGATCCAGGGAATAATTTATTAGACATAAATAGAATGTTGCAAAATTAATAGAACTCGTATGTAACGCACATAGGCACTGGACACAGCTCGCTAAATAAATGAACTCACAGACGCGTCGAAAGCACTGGACGCAAGTAACGAAAACACGTAAATATGCGTTGGTGGCAGTGAATGCGTTAATGATTAAACTTAATAATATCAAGTATTCATAAAAAGATTACGTATAAGCGCATCTCAGTCTTAAGTAGAAATATATTTTTCGAAACACAAGTTGGTTGAACAACCGATGTTGAAATCTCTTGCTAAAGAGTATTTATACTCTTTGGTTGACATTCATCGATATTTAGGACGTCACCGCGTTGTCAAGCCCTAGCGTAAACAAACAATTAATTATTTTACATAATATCTTTTCTTATGCCGTTTAAGGGTACAAAATACTCTTATAAATAAAACAATGCAAATAAATATATTGTAAAAATCCTCTTCTGAGCAGATAAGTAGCAAAAAAACTAACAAAACGTAGTTCTAAATATTCTTATGTCAAAGTTGTATTTACCTATGAAGTGTGTATTTATTAGGATTGTAACGTTTTGTAACATCACAAGCGCTTACAGAACACGACATCGTAATTGCCTTTATATTTTATTCCAGTTAAATAGTAAGATTATGAAAATAATTCACAAAATTCACAGCGATGCACTATGACAGGAACACTATGATCTCTTACTCGCGTAAATATTGGCACATAGGTACCTGACTCTCTCTCTCTCTCTGTTCCTCTAAGGCAATTTGTACCTGATAAGGATTTCTCTCTGCCACGCTTTGTTGATCTTGTACATACTAAATCTATGACAATATCTAAGCGAATAAGAGTCCAAAGCGTTGCTGTCATACCGGCTCGCTGTGAAATTTGTGAATTTATTTAATAATCTTACTGTTAAAAAATAAGGGAAGTTACGAGCAAGTTTGGTATCGTGTTTTGTAAGCGCATGAGACTTTACAAAATGTAACAACTCCAATAAGACACATGTTACATGTAAATATAATTTTGTTGTTGGAATATTTAGAACTTTGTTTTGTCACTTTTTTGCTATTAACCTGCCCCGAAAAGGGATTTTTACAACAACGTATTTATGTATGTATTGTTTTATATAAGTGTATTTTGTTAATTTTACCAGATTTAGCCGAGATATCAAATAAAATAGTAAAATGTTTGGTTACACTAGGGCTTGACAAAGCGGTGACGGACGTCGTGAATATCGATGAATGTCGATATTGGCTGTTTAGCCAAATTAAGTTACACAAAAAACATTTCTACTTAAGGCTGAGATTTGCCTAGTACATGAATCTTTTTATTAATATTTGATAACTAATTAATTTGTTAAGCCTATAAATTATATTTTATACAAAATTTCTTAAGTTTCGATGTGTTTATTTAAAATGCTGAAAAAGTCTTTTGCTGGATTTAATAATTCTAAGACATTTAAAATTCAACTGCTAAACCCATTAGAGTATTCTGTGATGTAACTTAAGTAATAATAATTTAAATTTCTGTTCTCATAGATTCCCAAAG
This sequence comes from Calephelis virginiensis, assembly GCA_002245475.1. Taxonomy (NCBI): domain Eukaryota; kingdom Metazoa; phylum Arthropoda; class Insecta; order Lepidoptera; family Riodinidae; genus Calephelis; species Calephelis virginiensis. The sequence goes on along the minus strand of NJDC01007953.1, from coordinate 224,227 downwards.
AATTCTTTAGTAAGACGATTTTAAATAGACATGGGTGGACTCCAAGTAAAAATGAACACATGAGACATTATGCAAATAGTATTCACGGCTAGATTACAAGGTAGACTTTACTTCCGAATCTTTTATCACAAATGTGACACTTTCAAAGACCGGACCTAGGATTCCGGAATTAGGGTAGAATAAATAATAAATGTTAGTTTTACATTTAGACCAAGCTTTATGACCTCGTACCACTATATTCTTTTTTATTTCATATGGTGCCAAACAAGCAGTTGGCAATTTTGATGAAAGAGACAACTATCGCCTTTATATGTCAAATTTGTTGTTTTCACCTTGGTAGTCTGGTGTTGAAGAATTATAGGCCGTTGTCCTCCCCATCAAAAAGCTAGTATGAGGTGAACATAGTTTACATGGGTCATTATTAACAAGATCACTAGTGGTAGAGTGATGTGCTTGCACGGGTTGGAATTTGGAATTCACCCCTTATCACTTTCAGCTGCTGTATCTATGTGATGTTCGATTGCGAAGGATTGGGCACCTAGACTTGCACAATACGCCTAATAGTCTGGCCACAGAATAGCGATATACCTATAAAATGTTTGGCGTCAACAGTCCACGGTTGTCCAGTCACGGTTGAAAAAATTATACTTAATCAAAATTCATCACATTTTAACAAATTAGGTTTATTTCAAGATAAACAGTTTGGTTTTACAAGGGGTAGATCGATGGTCGATGCTGATGTGGAATAGTTGAAGAAAATCTATGAATGTTGGGAGGTTCCTCAGGATGCTCATTGATAAACTTGCAATTAGGTTAAGCTCAGCAGCATATGCGCAATATAATACAAAAACGAGTCTTTTAACTGATGTTGACAATGCTAGAATTGTTTATTTTAGTTATTGTAAATACTATATTTGTCTTACAAAAGAGGGCCATACGAGCAATTTTTAACTAAGGTCCAAGAGTTTCTCTGAGAGAAAAATTCAAAGAAATTAATATTTTAACTGTTATTTCCCAGTACGTCTTTGAAAATTTAATATATGTTCAGAAAAAATTACCTACATTCATTTAAAAGAAATTGTGATATTCATAATGTAAATACGAGAAATAAAATTAAACTGGCTGTGCATATCCCGTCTCTACAGAGTTAGCCATTCTTTCATGGGCCAATGTATACTCTTTTGCAATAAACTTCCCGATTACATGAAAGACCTGTCATTAAATAAATTTAAAAAATATGTCAAAGTGAAATTGTATAAAAAAGAATCTATCGGATACGAGTGCTTGGGCTTAGTTGCTCCTCATATCAATATCTTACTATACCTAGTCTGTTTTTTAATCTCAGAGACTGAATTGACAGACGCAAATGTCAAATTTACAAATAGTGATACCTGTATTTTTTCTGTAGTGCTGTCCTGTGATTCCGATATTTTGAAAACAATGTCGATTTTTGGAGCTAGACAATGAAACGAAATTAGGTTAGGTATACCTGACATTGAAAAAAGGGAACGTGATTTAATTAATTTAAAAAACGAGACAATATAGAAATCGAAGTCGGTTTTTTTGCAATTACTTTACATTTACTGAGCTTTTAATTTCTTTTTTTTAGTCTTATGTTTTAGAGGGGTTTTGTTCAAAGACATGTCAACCCCATCGTACCCGATCACACTTTTGTCCCTCATATTATAAAAAAAAATAATGTAAAAATATAAAAATTAAATACTTAATAATAATTATACTATACCTAAATTTTGTCAACTAGCTAACCAATGTCGTTAGCTAGTTGACAAAATTTTCTTTGCCAATACTGTGTTTGGACTTGACAAAATTTCCTGCACTAAACCTACACTGTTTTCGTTTAACTGAAATTGAGCAATTTGGTTTCCGGGCAG